>OZ026829.1:4772426-5012700 GCA_964023185.1 Macaria liturata
TTTACGTGTCCGCGCCGCTCTGTGCCGCCGCTCTTTGTTTGTTGACGCGCCGAGCTCCACAGCTGTTCCCTGCGCCGCGCCGTGCACCCACCCAGTGATCGTTGAGTGACCTCCTATCAGTGATTGTGCCAGTGAGTGTGCCGTCCATGGGGCCGACGAGCCCCTGAGTGCTAGGTGCGGTGCTTCGCCACCCGACCGCCATGGCGGCCACCGCGCGCCGCGAAATAGACACCGGCGAGGAGGACATCGCCGCCATCGCCAAACAGATCTCCGACCATGCCGAGGCCATCTACCAGACTTGGAAAGCGCGCGGCCTCGCGCCCACGGAGATACTCTCGTGCAGGCCCACGCCCGGCATCAAGCTGACTGAGACGCTGCGGACCAAACCCAAGCCCGAGCCTAAGCCGGACATCAAGCAGATCCGCCACCACCGGCCCGAGCTGGCTCGAGACCAGAGACCTGACGGCCGCAACCAGAGACTTGAGAGACGCGAGCAACGCAATGAGCACGAAGGAGACACTATGGACTCTTCGTTGCCGCCTGACCTGGTGCCGGAGAGGAACGGCACCGGTGTAGCAGGCGCCGGCGGCAGGCGCGCAGACCCCGCCGCCATGCGGCTCGAGGTGGCGCGCGAGGAGGAGCGCCTGCTGAGGGCGCTGCGTACGGGCGGCGTGGTCGCCGAGCGGTCTGCGGAGCGACCCGATGTGGTACCTCCCATATCGCTCGTCGACTATGCCAAGAGCCGATACCAAGACAGACTGGATACGGGCGCTAGAAAGCCGGCCGCGGGAGCCGGTGGAGAGAGGCGAGCTTCTTTAGGCTCGCACGTTACTGAAGCTCGGTCTAAGTTTGAAGCTAGGGCTCGAAGATCGTCTAGTGCTGGGGCCGGGGAGCCTGCTAGCGTGGCCGGAGCCGCCGCAGGGGCTCCCGTGAGGCCCTTCCTCACGCGAGGCTCCGTCGCTGAGCGGGTGCTCATGTTCGAGAAGTGTCCCAGCGAGGCAACCCTCGAGCTAGCCAAGCGAAAGTCTCCCGCAGCCACCACATGGCGCGGACCGCACGATGTCATCAACAGAGCACAGGTAGGTCCATTTACGCAATTCACACGTTACAAGGTCTATGATCTAACTGAATATTGTATTATGTCCGGTCTGAGTGGAAACCAAACAGAAGCTCGAGTATTGCAAACAGCAATTTATTCCAGTGTTTGTTGTGGCGTCAGAGGTCGTGAGTTGAGCACTGCCAGTTTACACTGCAGGCTATAGATGCAAACACGCAATTAACTATTTCACTATTCATTATGTACGTTTAGAAGAGATGACATCAGCTGCAAGCGTTCTAAGAACATCTTTTGAACACAAATACATGGGTGATATTTAATTGTGAGCGAGAAATAATTTATTCTCGCCACATGTGCGTTGCGTCGTACAAAATTTAGGTCTTTACGCAAATGTGAAAAACTTGTACAACGTGATTTCTCACGAATTATTCATAGGCCATTGGTAGCTAAGCTACGCGCGTATGTTATGGCCTTATGGCCATAGATTTTATGTACCGAAGACTATAAGTAATCAACGAATAGATTTCGTCTTGGTCATAGAACTGAAGAGCCGTAGTGGCATTAGAGTAGAGTCCATTGAACCACCGAGCTTGTTGTAACATCTCTGCAACGATCTGATTTAGATCGCAGTACGTCGGGCACAATGCTCGCTGCGCTGCATTTTTGACAGTCTGCCAATTTGTTGCTCGTCCTATTGTATACGACTTGAGCGACATCAATCGTGTTTCGATATCATACGCCCACTTTTCTCTCACTGATTCTGGTTTGGGTATTGGGTCTTTGTATAACTAGTAGTTACTGGCACATTTCTAATTCATTTCAGTTCTTCAATTCATTTCTGTTGGATTATCATGTGTAAATCGAGCTATAAAATAATAAGAATCAGGGAAAATGCTGTTTGAAGTATTATCTCTGGTTAACCTAGAATTCAGCCAAAATATCTTTGGCAATTCCTAGATAAGTAAGTAGGTACTAGTAACAAAGAGAAAAGAAAAACATCAATTTTGGTGCCAGCAAAACTCACGCGATCATTTCAGTAAACGAACATCGTATTGTCACCATGTAACTATTTACAAAAAACAAATAATCATAGCTACAACTAATACTACATACCTACATATGTCGTCAATCGTAGGTGTGTCGAACCAAGAACAATATTGCTTGAAGATAACAAACTAGCGCTGGCCATATGCGTAACGAACGGAAGCTAACGATCTATCTAAACACATTCAAAGATAAAGCAATTCCACCTACACAACACACCCGGTAGCAAAATCTCAGCTCATATTAAAAATTTGCCTAATTTATTCATGGAACCAAAGTCTAAATCGATGTACAGTCGGCATTGAAAAGAGGAATCCATGCATAGCGTCGGTATTACCTATTGACTAGCTCTCTATTGTCAAGCCGGTTCCACCCTTGACTTTGTCAGTAATTGGTAGGCGGTCGCGAAATGTGGTTTCACAGATCAGTGGCTTCGCTCCTCCGTATTATTTAGCTGAGATAAGCTGGGCCATCTGTTTTGCTGGTATTTTGATGACTGACCTATTAAGCACAAGGCGTGGTTGTGTGCAATGAACGCAATGGCTCTACATAACAGTTTTGTAATCAGGTTTGGGACCACGTTCCGGACTTCGCTGCATAGTTTTGAAGTCATTTGTTAAACTCTATAAAAGCGGTCCGTGGAGGGTTGTTTTGATGAAATGTTGCTTGGTCATGAGAAATAAGTTTGACTAAACTGGGAATTTTAAGCCAATCATCGTTTTCGAATGAAGAAACTACCCCCCCTTTATCGTTGAATAGAAACATTTTAAGGTTTTTCATCAACGGACTCTCTTTAAAATTATCATCTACTTTTGGTCACGTCATAGAACTTTGATTTATTTAAATTCAGTTTCTTTTGGGTCAGTTTAAATTAGTTATTGCTACTTTAAATAAAACTACGTTTCTTTTGCGACTGCGGCATTCCCTAATGGTATGTTGCTGCCGACCTACACTGCAGATAGGTATCACTACTGCACTTTCACCTAGAAGAAAACCTATTCACCCCTAATTTGAATATTGAAACCAGAACATAGTTCTATGCTCCAAAGCTGTGATCATATTTCAATCGATTATATTATAAAGTCAGCTGTCCAAAACACGTAATCATGTTATCAAACCAATTGAGCAATATTGTTAGCACTCTGCTCAAACGGTAACCTTGAGGAGTCGTAAAATCGTGACGTTACATTCAATTGGATAAAAATAGATTCGCGAAGAGATAACTATTTATTTTACTAAGCCAATTTTCTCAAGTCCCCGAGGGCGGCAGAAAAACAAATCGATTTTTTCTAAATTACCCACAACTATTGTGCCAGTCCTAAATCCTCGAGTAAAGAGAACGCACCATGTAGGTAGACTACAGTTAGTTCACGCCATTCGAATTTTAAATAGAGACAGGATGTCGCCATCATTCAAGTCACGATGCACTATAAGTAAGTCGCGTGTAAACATTTATATTGAGAGCGCGAACCAACAAAAGCCGTCGTTATATTTTCATTATCTCGCCTTTGATATGAGACTCCTTGCTGCACGTTAGCGGCTAGAGATTATTCACCTCGTCAAATGTTCTACTACGGGCAGAGAAAAAAATAGTGTTCCAAATTTAAACTCGGCGGAACGGCGGGAATGGCTTGGCTGACGCCCAGCGGCCCGATTAGAGGCAGCCGACATCCGACTGCAGGGAAATAGGCGGGAAAAGTAGGGGAAACATAGATATTCAATATCCAATGTATTTTGCATTTGCATCTTTGATTGATTTTTCTTTGCAGCATGAAAAAATAAGCAGTTAATAATTTCTTTGACAGACGTTTTACCGCCGGACTGACCTAAATTTAATTGTGAGCTTCTAAGTTTTGAAATTGTTTTAAGTTTCCCATATATATCAGAGATCTTATAAGCTAGTCATTTCTACGTAACTATTTGTCGATCTGATTGGTTAATCCACAAGCGTCTATCTGTGGTTGTGCATCAATATTTTTTCTTTGTAACTTTGACATTTAATGGAAAGTCATACCTATCCAAAGTTATTTCTGAGAAATTCAACGTATTAATTAAGAGGCAAGCGTGAAATCCACACAAAATCAATCGATAGGAAGTGACAGATATAGGAAGTGATTGTTCACTTACCATACCAGCATGTCGTGCTATACCGCACGAAATCTGCGTGATTTGGAACGGACTTATGCAAGCTTGATGCAATAACCAAATGTCATGTGCTGAAAACAATTGGTTGGTACCTATTAAAAAACTGGCTTTGATATCTAGATTACGTACCCATATATGAAGGTAAGTATGCTATATTCACTCACCTTTAAAACTAAAAGAACGGACTTACGTAATATTTTCGAAGTTCTGGACTAATTAGTACCCACTTAGTTAAACCACGTTTTGAAATAAGACCGAAATTGGTTCTTAAAATGATATATAACCTCTAAATCGAAATAAATTATTCTAGTATCACTTTTAGTCACGAAGAAATTTGTAGACAATAAATCAAACGTTCACTTTTGTTAGACATTTATCATACATGCTTAAAAAAAATGTACTTTTGTCTACTTATTCAATTATCATAATTACCGAAAATCCAATTCTAACCCTGTCAGACTGTCATATACACTTCAAAAGTATCCTTTATCTGTATATATCCCATGGAAATAATATGAGGGAAAGAGAGGGATGAAATAAAAAATCCTTGATATATCCACAATATGCACATCCTTTTTTGTAGTCGGTTAAAAGGTTTGATTCCACCTGGCGGTATTAACAACATAAACATCGGTGTAAACTGGTATTTGACTGCCACTACATTTACGTTGGTGTGGTAAGAATAAAATCTCGGTTGCTCAATGCACTTGTGGTTTAATACGTTAATAAGGTGTTTATAAAGAAACCAATAGAAGTAGTGGGTTTTGGCTAGTCATCGCAGTTTATGAGGATAGAGTTTGGGGGATTTCTATTACGTTCACTTTATAGTCTGATCGTAAGAAAGAATAAAGAATAGTAAGCTGCATCTATCTACCTATATAGTTACAGACGATGTCTTTTGTAAGAACTGAAATAATAATCTGATTTCGAAATCATGTTATTTTGGCGAAATTAAACTCATTTATTTGAGGAAACCTTCGTTAATCGAATTTCATAACATTGCTTAACATCAAGCGAGCTGTGGTCAAGCGTAAACCTATCCGATAACTTAGATTATTTTTAACCGACTTCAAAAAAGGAGGTTATCTAGTCTTCGGAAAGTGTTTTTTTTATTACTTAATTGTGAAGAGTTTTCGTCATTGCAAACTATTCGTCTTAAGTAGGAAATTCTGGTTGCTTTTATTGCATCTAAATACATCACTTACACTTTAATAACTTAGTAAATATGTAAATGGCAACCAGAATTTTCAACAATGATTTATCGTGGGCAGAACTTATTCTCGTAGCAACCAAACTATATGAAGTCCTCAAACAAAGGCCATTAAAAAGTAAAGTAAATTAGCGTATATCTAACCGCTGAAACTGAAGGGTCTAAGGACCAAGGTCAGCCCTCGCATGGCTCACGCGATCCTAGGAAACTATGGTTCAACAAATTACCTTCCTTGGGTTACCGCAGTGACTACTAGGAGTTAGTCTTGTTTTTAAGCCAATTTAGCTAATGCAAACAAATTTAACGGTAGCAAAATAGTTTAATAATTATTATATCATCGCAAATGTAAAGTCGAAAAAGTTGAAGCTTAGGGCGGTTTGAAAACTCTCGACACAGGAATACAAACTCAAATAAACGTTGACTATGAAAAATTAGGTACTTACATCAAGTCGCTTCCATGGGTTGGATTCGGATAACATGTAAAGTGTCGGTTTCGGCTTTTCCTCATAGTATAGCCGCTAAGTTATAAAATACTCATTTAAACCTAAAAACTCTATTAACTACCAAAAATAATTGATAATAAATCATCATCCATAGATTTCTTTTGATGGGTTTAAAAATATGTCTCTCTGATAGCGAAAATCAAACTACAAAGGTTTTATTTACTTCTTCTTCTTCTTCTTATCGAATGAGAGTGGCCAACTCTGGTGTCGAGAGTTTATCAAGCCGCCCTGAGGGCCTCTGACATGGCTTAACGACTGCCGTACTAGACAAACAGCCGGGACCTTTTACTTACTTAATGATTTAGTAAAAAGAAGAAACATTTAACTAGTTACCTTTATTTCTATTTCTAACTTTGCCAGTGTAGTTATTTGCTCTTATGAAGTGACATACAGTTTTATCTTTACAGCTTTTATTATCTCCACTATTTTAAATTACTTGGAAAATGTAGAACACAGTTAAGACGAATAGTTAGGTACCTAATTTATTATCAAACACATTTTATGACACTATTTGACATCGTAGTGTAATTGGCACTAAATAATCTTTCAGTACGTATGAGAACAGTCATTTTTAACTGATTTCCAAAAAAAGGAGGTTATCAAGTCTTTCGAGTCTTTCTTTCTTTTTTTTTTTAACATTGGTCATTTCACGCTTCAAAGAAGAAAGGACTAACTATATCGTATTTTTAACCGACTTCAATAAATGTAGACGTTCTCAATTCGCCAGAATATTCATTATGATTAAACGACGCAAGTAAAGCCTCGTGTAGCTACTAGTAAGTATTAAATATGTCTGAAAAAAGAAGGTAAACTATTATAGGTAATGCTGGTTACTTGGAAATAATTTTACCTTGACACTTATTAGGTATATATTTACCTACATAAGTAATTAGCAACAGAGCCAATAAATTGTTAAAATGACTCATGTATTCGATAATAAAATTGTATGTCTGTTGAATAGAAGTAACGGTTTATTGTGAATAATCCTAGGTATACATACTCATACCTATGTATACCTCGTATGCGCCTCACATGTTTTATACCTTTACTTACCTACAATTTAACGTGTCATCCGACCCACGGAAGCGCCCAAAATGTAATACCAATTTACGGTACCCATCCAAGGACTGACCGCGCCGACCTTTGCTTAATGTTGGTAATTCCTTGCGAGTGCCTCCGCTAGCTGAGCTACGGGCTCCCGGCTGTTTGTCTAGTACTGCAGTCGTTTAGCCATGTCAGAGGCCCTTATGGCGGCTTGATAAACTCTCAACACCAGAGTTGGCCACTCTCATTCGATAAGAAGTACTTACTTACCTAAATAAAAAAGGTGAAATTATTTTCTTTTATCTTTCTTTCTCTCTTTTCAGTCAGTGTTTTCATGACAGACATTAATTGTTTTACTAAGTAGGTACGTACTCGCACGTACCAGGATCCTTGAAGCGATACAAGCCACACTAACTGGAAGATGCAGCATGACTTTACGTAACTATTAGAATGGAACAAGCTCGTAAATACGAGTACATCTTTCGGAGTTTTGTGACTGACTTTGTACTGTAAGAAATATTATAGGATCTTATTTTCGTATTACAGTTAGTGTTTTATTTATTTTTATTAAATTAGTTAAGTTGATAAAAATAAGTACTTAAATAAATCAAATTACTTACCTTTATTCAAAACCTATACCAGCCTAGTCTTCCCCAAGAATTCTATTAAATGCTTTTGTTAGGTCGACGACCACGATTTTCTACATAAAATACAATTTTCCTACGATAACTTCCAGAATTATTAAATTTTCATGATAGAAGAGGGCGATTATGTAAAAAATAATTACCGTAATTTTGTACATAAAACTTAAAACATTCAAGACTTTTACAGGCCTTCTGAGAATTAAGAGGCCTGAAGTTGTGGCCGCTTTATTTAACTTTAAGCATTTATAATGCCTATCTATTAAAGTACCTTTTTACTTTACTTTATAGAAAACCTTCTTTAAGGATATATATAGTATAGGTACCGAGTAAGTTTAAAAGATTTATTAATGATATTGAAATACATTATTTGTGGTTGTGTTCTACCAATTATTTACGTATTAGAGTGGCAAACTCGAGTGTTAGGCGTTTCCAAACTGTTTCCAAAATATCTACTAAAGTTATATGCCTTAGCGATTGCCTGAAATTTAACTACTTTGTCAAACAGGTGGAAAAAACAAACCAACATTTTAAAACGTCATTAAATGCAATAATAACAAACAGGCCACAATGCCAACAAAACCAAACCCATCTAAGTTTATCGATTACTGATTTTCGTTAGTAAAATAAGTAGGTGTACATATTTATATACAAGTCTCATCAAGTCATCTCTGGTGTTGAGATCTTTTTAGATACTTGATAGGCTCACACTGGACTTCAACATCTGATGTTTTTTATCTGATAGTTTTCAAACCCTGGAAACCTTAGTCCGGAAGTTTCATGACTAAAAGTTGCATTAACACCTTTTTGGTTTAGGAATACTTACCTTAAACAGCTGAGCTGAAGATGCTCTTTCACTCCACCTGTAGCGCCATCCGCACAAGCAATACTAAAAAAAAAACAAAAATATTTATTGGACAAGTAGTAAGTAGTACACAAAGAACAATGTCACTCAAAATCGCCCTGAAAAATATTGTGGCCAAATGTGTCATACTTGTCCTAGATTTACTGAGCATGCCTGCACTACTTTAGAGAGCAAATAGCCAAATCAACCTAACATCATGTTATGCAAAACTCAGGCACATATTAAGAATTAGCCAAATTAAAGTGAGCGATGTAGCGGCCACCTGCACTTTCACTTTCACACGGGAGATGGCGGCACCTCTGTTGCGTAATATTACACGCCATAGAGCTATTCAATGTACAAGGTTAGTTGATAATGGTGACGAATTAGTCCAAAAAATAAAAAAAAACCTCCGCTAAAAATGGAAGACCAGCGCTGGATGCTTGCATCTAGCATGCTGAGTTGGGCCGGGTTGTGACATGAAACTTGTATTGTGCTCATATTTTCTTTTTTTTAATTAATCTATATTATCTATGTTTCATGTGACCATAAATAAAGCATACTTGTACAGGAATGGAAGTGATTCATATACGAGGCCGCCGAATCATACCATCCATGATACATTGGCTTGACATGGTCATCGTGATTCATGATATTGTAAGCATATGTATATCTAGGAAATGTACGGCACATTAAATATTGTGAGCGAAACCGGGTTCGCAATTTAATTATATTGACATAATTTACTAACATACTCGAAGGATACTCGAACCAAATATTTTTATGAAAATCCCAAAACATACAAAAATCTATTCAGGTGTGTCTTTTTGAATACATTAAGGAACTTATAGGCTAAAAAATGATGATGTTATCGGAGATTTCATACGAGTAACAATCAAATAATAAGTGGACTAACCGACCATAGCGTCTGCGTCAACATTATTTGTCAAGTAACCCTGAATGTAATGTAATAACTGGTTCATCATAATACCTTGTCAAGCGCTGATAACAATTATGATAACTTAACGCGGTTTGCGGTTCTCTTATTTGATCGAGCGAAGCGAAAGCCTTAGAGTAAAGTAGGAGTTTGAGTAATTTTACTAAAAGTAGTTACGATGTAAGACGTCTTTCACAACGTCTCTTAAACACATTTAGACTAATTCTTAATCCTTAAATGTGTTTACATATAATTTTGTATGTAAGCTTTAGAAAGATACCTAAGTACTTATTTATTGTAGCACTATGCCCAAAAATAAGAAACAATATCTTGTGCTTACTACTGTCTTATCGGATAATCTCTTCCAGGCAGGCAATTGGATGTAGAGCGTAAAATGAAAAGGTATTGTAAAAGACGATATTTGCCTCATTAAACTTAAGTATAGTACTTATGACCTAGTTTCATATACATAGTTATTCTGGGAAATAATTATTCCATAATTTATACAAGTACTAACGTAGGTACACCATCTAGATTTAAATAAACATTATTAAATCAGTAACAAAACGTTATAAGTACCTATTTAAGAGTCCTTGAAATACAGTAGGTAGGTTATAGTACGATTATTAAAGTCGTAATAATTACCCAAAGGTCATAGAGCATTTGAGATAAAACTACACAAAAAATCTCAATAAAAAACTTTTTGTTATTGCGGTCATCAGATTTTGTTCAAATACTTAATTATTACGTTCTCATCTATTGAATTTAAAACTTGATTACCTACTCTGAATTAACCTTCATGAATGTTTATAAAAAATATATCTATACTAATATTATACAGCTGAAGAGTTTGTTTGTTTGAACGCGTTAATCTAAGGAACTACTGGTGCGAATTGAAAAATTCTTTTTGTGTTGAATAGACCATTTATCGAGGAAGGTTTTAGGCTATATAACATCACGCTGCGACTAATAGAAGCAAAGAAACAATGGAAAATGTGGAAAAAACAGGGAAAATTATTCATCTTTGAGGCCTCCGTTGCGTGCGCTGCGAAAACGGTTCAAGCCGTGGGTGGTAACAGCTATAATATATAAAGCTGAAGGGGTTGTTTGCAAAAATAAATATGATGCCCAAAATAACTATTCCACGCGGACGAAGTCGCGGGGACAGCTAGTATTGTATAAAACCTAAGGTTTGTATCAAAGGTATAAAATACAATTTAATTACTTGCCTTATTCTGATAACTCATTAATTAGCTATATGTATAGTCATTAATTTACTTAAAAGGTTTTTGTAATATTTAACAAAAAATCTAAACAAAAACAACTACTTATGGCCTTACATTGAATGCTCTTTGTAAATCTTTTAAGCAGGTGTAACTATGAACATAATTTTATGTTACTAACACGTAGCAACACAAAGATCTCTGCTATTTTTGTTTTACAATATATTTTTAATAGTAAAACAAAAAATACTTGTAATAAAATTATGTAAGTTATGTTCGTAATTTTTTTCTACGTTTAAATCTAATTATACTGAACTGATGTCTGAATATAAGAAGGTTATCTAATCAGTTCGTCTGCTCTCAATAAACGTTTGCCTTTCCAATTACTATTAGCTTAATATGTCTTTTTACCGCATAATATGCTTTATTCTATTTTCCGTTTGCTCATAGCGATTGTTAATAAATAATAAAATAAAATAAAAATAGCTTTCATTCAATAATCAAATTACAATTATGATATTAATTCTTTGTTAATAAATACAATAATGTAATTTGACGCTTATCTATGTATATTTTTAAGTATGTATATTATTTCGGAAGGAAGTTACTTTATCTAGTTTGTTGGGCAATCATGTAGGTACATATATGTACCTACTCATTTTACGTTATTTTTGAAGATATAGTTTCATTCTTCATTACCACAAAAGAATACACACTCGTACGAAAACACTTATCTACGTCAAAAATAAGTAGGTAGTATAAAAAATAAAAATAAAAAGCCTTTATTTAATTTATTTCACAGTTATATTATATTATAAGGTAGTATAGATCGCTTAATATTCTAGATCCTGGCAGTCACAAGGTCGTTCTAACATTCAAGGTGATCGTGGAAAATATGCTAAAATTATGATTTATGTCATTACGAGCTGATGGAATGGCGCATTTTTGTTATAATTCAGATTCGGTCATTTTTACTGGGTCGTTACCACGAGTTTTGTAAGCGAGTTGATCATTCGATTGTGTAGCAAGCGATTTCTTTTAAATCGATTGCTGCTATGCTGTTTAAAGTTTGTAAACCATTATCAGTTTGCACCGCTCTTGACTTTTCTTAACCGACGTCAATTCTCAATTCGATTGAATGTTGTTTTTTACAGTTCGACTGGCCTGTTAGCTTAGTTGGTAGTGGCTCTGCCTTCTAATCTAGAGGTCGCGGGTTCGATTCCCGCATGACACAAGTATTTATGTACTTTAAAAATTTATAATTACTTGTGTTGAGTCTGGTCGTTTGTATGTATATTGTATAATAAGTATGTATGTATTTACAAAAGAAAAGTATATATAAGTATTATATCCGTTATCTAGTACCCACGACACAAGCGTTTGCTTAGTGTGGGGCAAGATGGCGCTGTGTGCAATGTCCAAAAAAAATAAATCAGTGTACAGTTAACATAAATAATATTGTACAGGTTATTTGACCACTAAAAGTTAAAAAAAAACAATGCCTATAGTTTATTAAATGAATTCCAGTATGTTCTTTTGAAAATAAATCTTATAGTAGGCCTGATCTGATTGGTGCTACGCAGTTTGCATAATGATGGCAATTTTTTGGAAGGCTTTGAAGAAATGTAGACTTGGAGTATTTTTTCAAGGCCAATGGCGATAATGTTAAGAGGGCCATGTCAGACAGAGGGCTTTATGGCGGCTTGATAAACCCTCGACACCAGAGTTGGCCACTCTGATTCGATAAGAAGAAGATGGCGATAATTACTTAGTTTGTTTAGAACTTGGTACTAACTAAGTTGTTGAGCTAATGACATGGATTTTATGGACTATAGACTTGTTTCCAAAAAATATGAAAATAATGATGAAAGTAACTACTTACTTAGGTAATTGACAGAGGCCCTTAGGTCTTGATAAACTCTCGACAACAGAGTTGGCCACTCTCATTCGATAAGAAGAGGAAGTTAATCATATGTTTTTCGGTCTTCAAGTCGAGAGTAAAGCGGTTTCTTCTAGACAAGCGCGCTAGATCGTAGATTATAACGTTGTTTAACATCAGGCATGTTGTAGTCAAGCGTAAGCCTATATCATGTAAAAAAAAAAACAATGTAGGAAAGTCTTGGCATACCAGTTATGTTGGTGGTTTATTAACAACAATTATGACGAACGTTTTAGATTAAGCTTATAAATCAAGAGAAAGACAGTCTATTTTTATTAAGTGGCGAAGGTTACTACTAAAATCGAAACGCAGATCATATAGAACACAGAGACAAGCTTACGTACATTTTTCAAACAAAATGCTGCATATTCTCGTATCGGACTTATGTAAGTTAAACCATAATTAATGTACAGAATAACAGGAACTGTAATTGAAGGTATAAGTTATGTTCTTATGTAGTTATAGCCAGTCAAAATCTGCACTGATTGATCAATTATTCGCAAGTGATTGTCCGTCCGGTCGGATACAGGCTCAATCAATCAGAACCAAGTTGCCGACCTGTGATTTATATTGTAATCAAACCGTGAAAGTTTAAATTACACCACGCGGTCAAGTTATGTGTTTTTTTTCTGCTTATTACGCACTTTAGTTGGGCCCGTCTGAAAGCAGGCGGATTTCAGCTGACCGATGTCAATAATTTCACTATTATTTTGGCTTACAGAAGAAAGAATATGTTCATAATTTTGTTTACTAAGAGTAAGTCCACTTGCATAACAATTCTTAATCACATTTAGCGACTAAATCACCTAAAAATGGCAAAATGAGTTTAGGAAACGTTCTGCAAACTGACCTTTGACTTAAGTATTTTTTCTATGTACATGCATGTACTATTTATCATTTTATTAATTAAAATACATATGAGGAGTATGATATATGATGAAGAGTTATTTACAAACCAAATAAAAAAAGGTAAAGTAACGAATCCAAAATACCAGTCAACATGCCTACTGCATAGGTGCAAATTTAACTTAAGTGATCTACTATTTCCAAAAATCCAAAAGGGGCCTTTAAATCTTTTTAAACGTAGCTCTTTATTTCCTTATCAATGTAATACACATCGAAATATGATCCAGTTATAATATTGCCAAGTAAGACATGAACAGCATTTAATAATTCAAAGAATAACAAATGAAATACATTTATTGTAACATGAAACCTTTGATAAATTAACTACTTGTTTTTATCAAAGCATGAAACATAAAAATAAGAGTACATATAAGAAGTTTCATGTCACAACCCGCCCCCAACTCAGCATATGCTGGATGCAAGCATCCAGCGCTGGTCTTCCGTTGGGACCGGCGGGTGACGTCACGGACGTATTTCAAGTACGTACTGTATTATGCGCGAATTTACAATTTGCATTCTTTTCACGACGGGATATGTTGACGTCCGTTCGAAATGATTGTTTGTGGCCAAAATAAAACAGAAAAGTGAAACTTGTCGAGTTGTGTAAACAATTTTATAGTTACGGGGTTACTTGAAAAACCCTTGCAACTTAAGTAGGTAAGTACTTAACATTTGTTTAACGACTTTTAGAAACTCGAAAAAAAAACGTATTCATTTCCATATTTTGAGGAACTTTATCTGCGGAATAACTAGTTGTTTTCGTAAATTTTCCGAAACTTGTGGAACTAATAATGTTGTTTTTATATGATAGTAAATACTACATAGGCCTGTATTTTCATGTAACCCTGTAGTTTACTGGCACCTTTCCATTTTATGTTTTAGCATATTTGTTACTTAACCTTGTATATTTATAAGTTGGCATATACATAAATTGAATATAACGCAGGTACTTATGACATGACTTAAAACAGACATGTAAGATTAATCTTTTCAGTGTTCAAGTATACAATTAAGTACTAGGTATTTTACCAAATTACAAAAAAAAAAACTATATTTAAGTACTTAACTCTCTCTCTCTCTTATGTACACTCTACCTGGAGCCCTTTTTCCCGAAAATTATAACCCAGAGGTCTTCAAATCCAAAGGAAACAGGTTTCTCCTAGGCAAACGTACAACATCTTAGACAACAGTGGTGCTTAACATCAGGCAGGCTGTAGTCAAATGTTGGCCTATTCCGTGTAAAAAAAAAACTTAATTATGTAAAAATCTAAAGCTTTTTTCACATAGTTATAACGACATACCTATTAACAGATGTGAGATAATGCAAGAAAGAAAGTAAAGAGAACTCGAGATTAATTGTAAAGATATTGTGAAATGAAAGGCTATGTTTGTTACCTTTAACGCTTTTACTATATATTATATGTACATGCTGATATTAATTCCAAAACTAGAGTATATAGGTTTCTTCTAGGCAAGCGAGCTTAACATGAACATGAACATCTTAGACTACAGTGGTACTTAACATCAGGCAGGCTGTAGCCAAAAATAAGCCTATTTCGTGATAAAAAAACCTAATATGTTGCTTCAGGTGACCTAGTGGTGAAATTCCTGAATGTGCTGTGTAAAGAACAAAATAATAAAACTACTTGGATTTTGAAAGTTTACAGAACTCGAAATCATAATGTGAAGTTGCTATTTGAATGGAATTTTTTTGCGAAATAAATTTAGTTAAGTATGAGATATTTTTTGCGAAAGGTTAAAACCTGTATTACTAAAATCAGTACAGTACCTATTGCCGACATTTAATGAACAATAAACAACGTCCTTGACTATAACTGATACCATAGTATTCAGACTAATTTATACTTCGACATTTAACAACTTATAGCTATTTTCCTTCCTTCCTTGCCTTCCTACGGTAAAAGCAGAATCTACAAATAAATTCGTACCTGTTCAAAACAAAGCTAAAATAAATCTGAAGTTTGAAAACAGCAACCAGTAAAATGCTACAATAGTTTTCTCTCCATTTCAACAAAACAGGTGCGTTATTAATATATACATACTTACATACCATTTATACTCGTTCATACCACACAAATTTCTAAACAAAATTCCGCTTGCATTTCATTCACGTTATAATTATTCATTTACTACTAAAACTGTTCCTTTATAAACCTTATGTAATTGTAATAAAGACTATTTCATTTTTTTCTTGTATTATGGTCTGCTTTCCATATAAGTCGATATATGGAGCGTGAGAAAATATGCGCCGTCGAGAGAAACAATGAAATGCTGATAGTAACTTTGTTATGTGTACAAACAATGAATGACACAGGTGACGTAGTATTGTTGAGTGTGTATCTCTTAGTAGTCGTATTTCCTCATGTCTGAGGGTCGTGACTCCCCCGCAGAATAAAGTCGTTAGGTGAGCTCTCTTGGGCAGATACATCGTGGTAGGCGCCCAGGTCCTTCCACGGAAGACACATATCCTCAGATTTTGTGGTTTTCTCACGATGTTTTTCTTCACCGCTAAGCGAGCACAAATATGACTGACTAAACTGTAACAGACATCCTCCTCGCATCGTTTTCCACATTACTACCCATGACATAAGCGTTTGCTTTGTATGGGACTAGAGACTGCTGTGTGCAATGTCCCGTAATATTTATTTATTACTGAGGGTCGTAGCCCTCAGCACACGTCATCATTTTCTGTATACAAATACAAATATTTTATTTATCGAAACACAGTGACAGTACATTATACAGTACAAATAAACTTGCATTACATTCTTTATGTTGGCGTACGTTCGACATAAACCCTGAGCTCCACGCTAAGTCCCATACGGAACTTGTGTTTGTGGAGCCACAGTATTCATCCCAATAATTTAACAGGCACAGTGTCCATTAATTTTAAAAAAATTTTTACTTTGCATCTAATTTTACACAATTTGTTATTTTATAGTTATCTTTAATTTGTACAGCTAATGTTGCCAGCATATAATAAAAAAGGCTAATATTAAAAATAAGTTAACAATTTTTGTTTTGGTTTTTGTAGTTGCTAACATTTTCATAAACTATACATGTATTTAAATATGCTTTATATATATACGTATATATGTTTCATATGTGAAGTGTTACTGAGTGTTAAGGTGTTGTAAATTTATGATCTTAAGCTATCGATTCTGACCCAACAACATCTATACGTAACATGTAATAAACATAAAAAGACTTTATTTGTAACAAGTAACAGACATATTCCATAACACCTTTTTATAGTGGAACACTTAAAAAGCCCTTATTCCACAGATAATAAATACTTTTATATTCTGTGCCTCCAACCAACCCTAAACTGAACTAAGTTTTGTAATATTTCAAACGCACTGATCCTCGCTCGACCCAATTCAAACGGCAGTACTTTATCCGCAGGCCCACGGGGGGAACTTGCTGAATTATCAATTTATTTTGTTCGTTGCCAACTACTGTTTTAAGTATAATATAAAATCATTTAGCTTGGTTCATCGGATAATAGTTACTAGTGTTTTTAAGCGTAAACCGACTGTCTTTAAAAAAAATAACGGCTGATTAGCTAATCAATACTGTTTTCCTCACATTGTTAGTTTTAAAAAAAAAGAAATTAGAAGCAGCAACATATCTATTTGCTATTACATATTAAAGTTTTTCATCTGACTGTCTAGAGTTTTCTCAAACGCCTTACCATAAAATAAATAAGTAGTTACATAACATATATTTACAAGTAAGTAAGCATCAAATACTAGAGAGGTATTTTTAAGTAGTTAAGTAAGATTTGCTACACGGGATCTGCTTCTCGGGATTTAACTCCAAGGCCAAAAAATAATGGCAACAGTATCCACCAACTAAGTACTAACTTATTTCATTTTATCATAGACGAATTAAACTCAAGATTTTACAAATTTAATTCGCAATAATCCAAAGTACCCATTTACATGCAAATAAATAAATGAATCTGAATCAAAACCTACTACTAATACTAATAAACTTACTTCACTGTCAACAATAGCCAACGAAAGTTATTTCGGCGCGGTCTTGAACCCACGCGGTGTCGGCGTCAAGTCGCGATAAAAACACTCCAGATGTTATGAAATTTTAAATCGGTTTTAATATTGTGACCTTCGTGTCCGCATCTCTGTGATATTGGGTCGGAGATTCGATTTGGTGGCGAGCTTTCGGCGGGGTTACGACAACGAAACGAAACGCAACATTTATTTTTATTTTATTTTTATCTGCCAAGTAAGTAAGTCCCGAGACAAGAAGAGATTTACATACATTGAAATTAATGAACTAGAAATGATTATCGCTAGTTTTTTTGAGTTAAATGTATTTTTATTGTGCTTATAGTTTATCTTTACCAAGCCCCACCGAGGCCCCAACACAAGAAGAGATTTTCTTTTCGTTGAAAATAATTGACTAGAAATAGTCTTTGCTATATGGAAGTTTATAGGTAGGTGCGAAACTCCTTGATTGAGTTTTTAGCTCCCCACAATCTATTAAATATTAAAAATCTCGTAAAACATTTAAAATCTGATGATAAACCAATAGTGATACTCGTATTTGTTCAACATCCGACATAGGTAACTATTGTGGTAGACACTATGACAAAAAGTTAAACAAACTTAGTTAACCTTAGTAATACCACGTAATACATGAACCTTTTAATAATGCCAAGTAATATTGAAAACAGCATAGTAAGAAGTGTTTGGTAACCCCCGGACTGAAATCGAGATTGATGCTGAGGTTGAAGGCTAGCATGGAATATGAAAAATTGCTGAAACTACATTTTCTCTACTACAGCCAGCGACATAAGAAAATAGAAGACGCAACATTATCGAATAAAACTTGAAACAGAGTATTTGCATATCGCTTTATGTAACTTGGTTGTCAAATGCCTGACTTTCCAGTGCAAATAAAATAAAGATAAACATACACGTTATTAGGTACTTATTTATGTAAATAATATATGTTATAGCTATTAAGTCTTTATCATTTTCATACCTTATATTTTGTTTCCTCCTATATTGAATAGGCTGGTTGTTTAGTACATATAAATATCATTATATACGTACACAAAGTATACATAACGTATTTTTGCTGATTGGTGAATCGTTATGGACGTGTGATAGAAATGCATGTTGATTGGTTAGACTGGTTGCTAATGTATTTATTAATATCAATATATAGGAACTCTTGCACTAATATATTGCAATGAACAATTTATTTATTTAATAATATTTAAAATGGCCGTAACCAATTCCAACATTAACAATTGAATATGTTTTGCGCAAAGCATATATGCGATTGATAGAACAGTTTGTATAGAGTAAGAAAAACTTATAAATAGATTACGTAGGAGTCTGTAAGTTTTCTCGTCTACGACTACAGCTCAGTCGCGAAATCTGCGCTCTAAAGGCGACTTTTTGCCGCGCCTGCTTAATGAATCGGGTCAAACATACCATTCAAGTTAAGGGTTAAAGAAGTTGTTCCAGAAACTTTTTTTCGCTGGCCATTTGCTTTGAGCAGCGAATGTTAAAAGATTGAGATTTTCTGCAGAATGCACTCGTATGCTTAGACTATTCTAAAAAAATGGGCATATTATACGAAATAGCTTTAAAACAAATTTACTTTACCGTCCAGTCCAGAAAAGGCATTCTCCGCCTTAACCCACAGTGTCGCTATTGTCAATATTGGTCAAATAAATATCTTACTGTCCATTGAAAAAAAACATTCGCTTGAGATATTCGTACGCGTAAATAAAATTAAGCAACTGATGTTTCGGTCAGTCCTTGGACAAGATGACGCACGCAAAAAGACTGCGTTTATAAATATCGAAAGCGAAACCGCGGACAAACACTAGTTTAATTTCATCATAATCCACAGCCGGTTTCTGCTCACTGCTGGGTATAGTCCTCTCTCTTGTCATGCCAACAGTCTCGGTCCTGTGATATCTCCAGTTTAATTTACATACGTTAGTTTATAGAAAGATATAGAATATAGTTATAGACAGTTCAACATTTTAGAAATCGCCTACATATGAGCATGGCACGCATATGTTAGTAAGGGCCAGTTTTCCAGTTTAGAAACACTTTGACTCGTCAAAATCGGTTAGAAAGTGCGGCGGTATTGCCCTTGTCTGGCAAACGTGGATATTTATCTTGGAGACATCTAACTAAAAATCCACGCTGAATATATATTTTTTTAACTAAAACTGTTTTGTACTTGACTATAGTTTGCCTGATATAAGCAAATGCTACGGCCTAAGATTGACCGTGCATATCCGATAAGAACCGATTCACTCTCGCTTTGAAGATAGCTGGATTATAGTGCGTGGGGAACAGGGAGAGTCAGGCAGGGAGTTCAACAACTTTGCGGTACGTACAATAAAGGTGTAATATGTCAAAATTTATGTCGAAATAATGTGGGCACAGAAAAATGGACATTCTTTTCCACTAATCTTACAAATTAAAATTAGGTGTCTATTAAACGCCACATTGCTGGCAAAACAAAGTACAAAAGCGGTGCCTTCACTGCCTTCACACACACAGCGGGTCTCAGAGACCCCTTCTGTGAGACGAATAGTAACACGGAGAGAGTTCATTGAGTATGCGACGCGAGACTGACCCAGTGGGACTGTGGGACCCATTCATGTTCTATGGTCATTGTCTTCCTGTTGCATCCGGGATTTGATGGGTATTTGCATTTTTGGTTGGAATGTTGATGCCTTTATCTAATTTAAATAGATACTGTGCTCTAACTAACGTAGCGAAAACCCCACCAGACATTATATTCAGACTTTTATCGTGCGAGCTGCGAACAGTGGAACTCCTTGCTTTAATCTCTGTTCCTATTGAACTATAATTTGTCCATCTTTAGTCGAGGTAGAACCGATTTTTTATAGGCACGAGAAACTTTGATTACTTAAAACGTTGCTTAACATCAGGAGAGATGTTGTCAAGCGTGAGCCTATCTGGCTTCTACTCAGCTTCTCACACTTTGCTCAGTGAATAAATGCATTAATTTCCCACTGCCATCTTGCATTATCTATGCAAAGTGGCCATTTTAAGTGGGTGAGAGTGTGGCATGAACTCATCCCGTCCGTGTGACCATGGGCGCCCACGCATGGCCCATTCATGTTCAAGTAGGCTACGAATCAGCACGCTGGAAACTGAGGCTAGGAAACAAGAGTCGTGACATTCTGATTAAATGCTGGCTTACATTTTTTATCAAAAAATAAAATCAAAGTATCAAAGTACATAGTTCTATACTCGTACCGATTTCAATAACTTACTGCTTTGTTACTTTTCGATATTTAACCCGGTATTGCATGTTCTGAAAAGAAACAAAGCAGTAAGTTATTGAAATTGGTATAAATGCTGGCTGTGATAAAAATATTACTCCGGGTCTCAGGAGACGTTTCTTCACTTTTATCATTAAGAGCATTTCTTTACTTATCTAAAATAATGCTTCAAGGTCAAATGAAGTATCGCTCGTAATACCATACGCTTGATAATACATGTACTTACTTCTTTTTAACTTTCTTTGAAGTACTTTTAAAAATATCATAACAAGCATAGTTAGAGAAAAGTTCTACGTAAGTAACTTTAAGAAGTTAGCGAGTCTCGTAGAAAATTACGACAAATCAATAAATTTACGTCTAAATGACTTACAATCTTTTGCACCTTCATTATTTACAGTTGAGCCGTACTCATTCCACTATGCCTTACTGTAAACACACCCCTAAAAAAGGACTTCTAAAAGTTTCAGTACTCGTGTTGCCGCTAACTTTATAGCCTTCGCACATTGTAGACTTAATTCTTTTACAAGTATGTATGTGTTACCTGTACTATGTAGTTATGTACATTTTCCTGTTGCACACTCACAATAAGTGTATGTATATGTAATAACCTACACTTGTCTCGTCACTAGGAACCCACTGTTTACCTATTTAGGCCCGGTGACGTCACGAGGTCGAATAACGGAGTTCTCTTATACGGGCTACTTCAAACGTCAGCTGTTTTTCTGAGTAAATCTTACTGGTCTACAATAATATTGTGACTTTCCTTGAATAATTGGAATATTAGATAAGCGTGTCCTATTTTATTGGAATATTTTCGGAGAGAAAAAAAGATACCTATTTTGTGTTGTACTCGCGTTCTAAGGTTTTATTTGAGGCTAGTGGGTGCGAGCGAAGTACAACTTGCATCCCATATTTCACCCCTTTAAAAGTAGGCATTTCCAAAACATCCATTCTTAACGGATGCCTACGTCATAAAATCTACCTTCATTCTAAATTTCAGCCCAATCCGTCCAGTGGTTTGGGCTGTGCGTTGATAGATCACTATATCAGTCAGTCAATCAATCAGTCAGTCAGTTTGACCTTTGAATTTTATCTATATAGATTTCTGACAGAAATTCTGTGTCCGATAATGATGCCCTATATTTTGATACTTACAAAATAAAATGTACAAAAATAATAGTTTGTATTTGTACGACGTAGAAATGGTGGTTTCTAAGGCCAGGAAATTATAGTTGATGATCGTATTTTTATACATCTTGACACTTATCAATTAAGATGATAATAATAATTAATTAATTAGTCCGGTTGCGAGATGAGTCGACGATATCGTCCAAGTCGAGGGTCCAACCTGGATGAGGTCTGCACAAGAACAACGCAGATGGCACATACAAAGGGAGGCCTATACCCAGCAGTGGGATCCCAAGGGCTGTGAATGATGATGATGATGAATTAATTAATTAAGATAGTAGTGTTCCTTTTTATGATTAGTGTTTTTGTAGTTAAAACCTACTAGCTTGCCTAACCTTAGTTGCTCTTGCTCTGCCCATATGGTCTTGACACAAAAACTGTCACCGATGCAAATGTATAGATTCAGGTCATTGGAGTACCTTTCTATAGAAGCATGAGTACACAATACATGTATGGAAAATACTGAACAGTCAAACCATGCATTCTGATTGTACAGGATGCTACACCCATTTCAGTGCAGGTATAGCTACTCCATCACAGGCCACAGAGTTAGAGTATAAATACATGACTGTTCAGTGTAAAAAAAAAGGTTTTCGTAGAAGGGACCATATCTCTGAATAATAAGTACAAATACTAATAATCATATGGTGTACGTACATAGGGACATTACATTAATAAAATGTTAAGTATACTTTTTCAATGTATAACTTTATTATAATAAAAATATTATATAAAGTACTAGCTGTGCCTGCGACTTCGTCCGCGTGGAATAGTTATTACCATTAAAATGGTTCTAGTGAGTTAATCTTAAAAGATAGACATATACTGTCGCTGAAATTTTGTTAGATAATTTTAAGAGGACAAATTCTTTCATACATTTTTTTTGATATCTTGATCGTTTTCGCAGCGCACGCAACAGAAGCCCACAAAGATGAATAATTTTCCCCGTTTTTTTACACATTTTCCATTGTTTCTTCGCTCCTATTAGTTGCAGCGTAATGTTATATAGCCTTCCTCAATAAATGGTCTATTCAACACAAAAAGAATTTTTCAATTCGCACCAGTAGTTCCTGAGATTAGCGCGTTCAAACAAACAAATAAACAAACAAACAAACTCTTCAGCTTTATAATATTAGTATAGATTATTTGAGTCACACATTTCTAAAACAACACTTTGATTCATGCACTGCTAGTGAATATGATTTTAATGAAATGTATTTTTGTTGTTTCAGGTAAATTTCCAGCCTCCAGAGCATCTCTCCACTAAATTCGCCAAATTTACAACAAAGAGTAACTATTTAACAAATCTGCGAAAACGAGATCAGTCTCTCTACGGTAATATTATTTAAACTTCTAGAACGACGGTCAAATTCATTTTATCAGAAACCACATTTAAAGTAATCTCATACCGCATCAGTAATGTTCTTAAGTAATGCTAGATGTGGGCGCCTGCGATACAAGTTTCATACTTAGTGCAGGGCTCACAAGAGCACAAATTAACCTTTAAAACCCTATTATTACGCACAGTTATGTATTATTCTAAGGTTTCATGTACCTAATCGTTTATGTAAATAAATAATTTGAATTTAAAATTACTGTCCTAAAATGTCAGATAAGCACACCCTTGACTACAACTCGCGTGATATTAATATCCATCATGACCATGATGATGATGATCAATCTCGCCATAAAAATCACCCCATACAACGTCCACACAATCCATACAATAATTGTATGGAAACATTGCATGGCATACTGGAGTAGCCCAATTGACCGTGGCCATCACGCCTCGCGGGCGGCCGCTCATGCATTGCAAATCTTGTTTCTACTACGCATCGATCGCTCTCATACATTTTGTCATTCGTTTCATAATCAGCCTTTGTTGTTATTTTCTAATTGACAACAGAAAGAATTGATCATATTGCAGTTACTTATGAAAACATAAAATATCGAACTAATGATTTGTTATAAATGAGAGGAAAACCTAGGTATGCTTTGTATTATTACCAAACTGACCGATTTTGTATGGCAGACTACAAGTTGGGTCTGCAATCTCTAATGTGTACAGAAAGTGCCAAAATTCAAGTAGATAAGCTCCTTCTACGTTTATTTCTTGGTATTTTAATTAAATATGTATGATATTTTTAAACATAGTATTAATCCATAGATATCTACAAATATGTATACAATATACACAAAAAAAGGAAAAAAAAAATAAACAAAAATGAATCGAAGAGCCCACCCCGGATCGCTCCCGTTTCAAATGTGACCATTACGCTCGCCGCCGCGTTGAATCGCGATGGCTTACCTTTGCACCAAAATTTTTATTAAATTGGTAAACGCAACATACTTACACAGAACCGTTTTTGATTCATTTATATCATGCCCACAAAAACTATTTTATAAAACTGACTTAGCCTTAATAATCATCAATGTGTCCAATGATTATGTACTGATTAAACCGCATTGGTATATTCCTACAATCTTATATAGATAAATAAATAAATATTTCAAGACATATCACACAGCGCCATTTAGCCTCATACTAAGCTTACGCTTGTATCATGGGTACTAGATAACGGATATAATACATATACACTTTTCTTTTGTAAATACATACTTATTATACATAGAAACGACCAGACTCAACACAAATAATTACAAATTTAAATATTCATAATTACTTGTGTTATGCGGGAATCGAACCCGCACCCCTGGATTAGAAGGCAGAGCCACTACCAACTAAGCTAACAGAGCAGTCAATATAGGATATGAGCTAGATCGTTTTATAATGACTGACTAATGGTCTTTCTAAGGGTTTTTCTCGTAGCTAGTTCTAGTTACTATAATTTACTTCCTTATACAAATACCTATTTACCTTATTTATATTCAGAGAAACAAATCATTATGGTAAGTTTTATCATAATGAAGAAACGTTGATTATGATTATGATAATGTAAATTTGTGATTAAGTGCAGATTAAATTAATTGTTTTGTACCTTAATTAGGTTAAGTTTCGTATAGTTAGTCATGTTGAACTTAAGAAATAATACTGAATTAATTCTACCAATCAACATTGTTGGCAACCACACAAAAAGTTATAATCTAGACATGAACATTCAAGTTATTTAAATCTTGTGAAATGCTACTCTTGTGTTTAGAACCTTTAGGTGCACTTACAGAAAAATAAGTACTTACTAAAAAACCAAATGAGCCACCCAAAAAGTTCTAATCTAGACATGAATCTTCAAGCTTGTTTTTTTTATTCTTGTGAAAAAACTACTCTTTACATTAGCAGAAAAAACACTCATAAAAAAACAAATTATTTACTACAAAAAGCACTGAATTCTGACTACCATTATTCTAACAAGTATAAATTAAATGCTCTAACTAAACGCCTACACAATAATTAACAAAACCACATTGAGGTAAATCAATCACAATGTCGCATTGCTATCTAACCACGAGTAAGTATATATACCTAAACCTACTCTAGTGCATTGCAGTGCTTGTTCGAGCTAAATATTGGCTTCAGACAAAGAGATTGCCTTATTTAGACAAGGTAGAGGTAAAGCGTTTTGTTAGAAATAACTAGATATTTCTTATTCATAATCATTTATTTATTTATTTATTTATTTATAATGGTACACAAAACAGAATGTGTTCACAAATAAGCTAAGTATACTTTCAAAACTGGTTTTGATCCAGAACAAATTCCTAAAATAAGTGTACACAGCTTGAACAACATAAATGCGATTAATAATTTCAAAAACCTGCAAAATATAAGTGATACAGAGTTGTTTAATAAAAAGATATCGACCGCACCATTCTCATTTCTCACCCATTGGGTGGATAATATTATTTTTTGATACTTGAACAGTTATAAATATAACTATTTTATATTTGTTCACTGAAATACTAACATGGAATACCTGGACTAAGTACTTTTTATAAAAAAAAGAACTGTAAAAAAAATACCTAAGTAGAAAGTAAAAAAAAATATCTTATAACACAAGTACTTAATCTATGCGCACGTTTTGTTTATTTATCTTTTCCCTTCTGTGAATGGAGTATCTAAAAATGCTGATGAAGTAAATAGTATACACATTTGCACATTATACCTATATATTGCATTCAATGAATTTATGTGAAGGTTGGTATGTACACCGATTTATATTCAATGCATTTTAATGTAAACAAGTGAACATGTAAATGAGTGAGAATAATGATTACATATAGCAATTATTTTCTCAAGGAAATGGCTTAAATTAAGTATAACATTTTTTTAATATAATATAATAATATACAAAATTATATCTCTGTTATTGTTATCAAAATCGTGATTTTGTTTATACAGAATCTTGCCACTTGATCTACGAACATCAAACGTCAAACCTTTAGTCAGTATGTGGTCAAGCGGAATCCCGTTATAGTTTAAAAAAAGCTCGTCGTTTCTTCAACTCGATATTTAATCTTTATGTATTAAAAGAAAAACAGGGACATTGCGCACAGCGCCATCTAGCCCCACACTACGCAAACGTTTGTTTCGTGGGTACTAGATATAATACTTATATACTTTTCTTTTGTAAATACATACATATTATACAAACAAACGACCAGACTCAACACAAGTAATTATATATTTTTTTTAAATTCATAATTACTTGTGTCAAACTGGAATCGAGCCCGCAACCCCAAGATTAGAAGGCAGAGCCACTACTAACTAAGCTAACAGGCCAGGCCATTATCTTGTAAGTTATCACTGTATATGTTGCAAGCAGTTTATTCCGCATATCTACCACAGTATATCCCACAGTACACAGGTAGTACCACGTAAGGCGCGGTGCAGTTGTGCAAGTGAACCTCGAACCCACGCCGCCACCCCCGCAAATAGTCGAGGAAAAATGTGGACGCAGATGGGGAACTTTTATACTACCACTCAAAATAATTACTACTATGCTAAGATTATATTTAACAATTAAACACCATAGTAATCTTGTAGTCCGTTTATTACTGATTTCACACACATCTCGCCGCGAACGTCAGGGCGGTTTACGCGCGCGTATATGCCTACTTATAGCTATAGATACATACTAAAAACTGTGGTACGAAATATTTAGAACTTCCAGGCTGCCTTTAGGACCTGTGATTTAGTTGAACGACTGCTGTAGTTATTACAACCTAGTTGGAATAGCATTTCTTGATCACCCATCCGAGAAATGACATCGACATTTGCTTAGCACGCGAATGAATAGCTCCACTAACTACCTGAAGTACCTACGGGCTCGCGCTTATTATCGTGATCTGGGATATATTTTTAAAATAATGATTTCCTTAATTTTGATAACCATAAATATAGTTTCGATTACGAAAAGTCTTTAAAAATTGGTTTGCAACGTGGTTTTTTATTTTATTGTAGTTAGTGTGATATATGAAGTCAATAATAAAATAACACAGGTAATGTCGTTACACTAAACTCAAACTTAGAATAATCTGGTGTTTAGCTTCCATTTCAAAAGGCATCATAGTCTGACAGATAAACAATATTTCAAGTTTGCAGTCTGCACTTTTTTAAACCGCTCTATTACACCTCATACCAACAAAGGACATACCGACAAACACTTCATTTCTTTGCACATTGTGCAATCATGAAATCATTTGCAGCTTACAATGTAATGGCAAAAACACATAAACATATATACAAACTAGCTGTGCCTGCGACTTCGTCCGCGTGGAATAATTATTTTGGGCATCATATTTATTTTTGCAAACACTCTTCAGCTTTATAAATTATAGCTGTTACCCACGACTTGAACCGTTTTCGCAGCGCACGCAACGGAAGCCCTCAAAAATGAATAATTTTCCCCGTTTTTCCACACTTTCCATTGTTTCTTCGCTCCTTTTAGTTGCAGCGTGATGTTATATAGCCTAAAGCCTTCCTCGATAAAAGGTCTATTCAACACGAAAAGATTTTTTCAATTCGCACCAGTAGTTCCTGAGATTAGCGCGTTCAAACAAACAAACAAACTCTTCAGCTTTATAATATTATTATAGTATAGAAGAGATAATGTCTTTGTTGGTCTGTGTTCTTCTTTCACAAACTTTAAAGTGCGACGGATCATTAAAATTTGGCACGGAAATAAAAATTATGAAATTGAATTAACATGAAAAAAAAAACATAAATTCATTACGTACCTAATTACTTAATTGATGATTAATTTATGAAATATAATTAATTAAGATGGAAGGAACTTGACTAAACAAATATATTTCCAAAGCCATCATTTGCTGTGGATTTCCGCAAATTAACACCTGCTATTTTAATTAATAAATTATTATAGGGCTATATTAATGATTAATAAAGGGTGTTTTAGCAGTAATAATTAGTAATTAATTGACCACAAATGCCATGTAGGTATACATGGAATCTAGGCACAAAAGTAGTAGATCTAAATGACCTAAAAAGCCGGCAGCATTCCAAAAAGCCTTATTCAACCTTAATTAAGATCTTAAAACATTAAGCCACCATCTGATAAACTTATTTTAATTCATTCATTTATTTTATATTTGCATTTAATTCATTGAGGGGTGTCCTTTAATAAATTACCTACGCAATATCTGATTTTTAAATCGCATTTCGCCTACAAAAAGGTTGAAAACATGTTTTTCAATGACACACCGATTGCTGTATTTATTTATACAGGGTTTTTGTAGACAAATAATTATGTTAAATAATTATGTCTTAGTTTATGTTTTGTCGCATTTACGACGTGAAACTCGCGTTCATAAAAAAGTATTCCAGCAGTGTTTCAAATATAAAAATACTGAACATAAATTATATTATTTGTTATTAATTTACCCTTAACTTTTTAATAATATTTAAGTGCTTACCTAAATATATAACATTTAAAGGTGACTGACTGACATAGTGATCTATCAACGCACAGCCCAAACCACTGAACGGATCGGGATGAAATTTAGCATGCTGGTAAATGCTATGACGTAGGCATCCTCTAAGAAAAGATTTTTGGAAATGCCACTTTTACAGGGGTGAAATAGGGGATGCAAGTTTTACGTCTTAATGCGAGCGAAGCTGCGTGCATCCTAGTTAAAAATATGTCAAGTACATACCTTTTTTGGTTGTTTCTTTGATTCATCAAGTAGCCCTGTATTGAGCTACCTTGCCTTGACCAAGTAATTTATGCCAATCTGTCATTTATATTGTGAAAGGCAATAAAAGATGTCCCGGATACAGCTTCCTACTTCCGCACATATTCATGAATGAATTAAGATAATTATAGAGCTTTATTAGGTACTTACTAGATTGAGCCCGTAGCACATCTGGCAGAGGCAATCTAATGCGATCACCAATGTTAAGCAAAGGTCTACGCGGTCAGTCCTTGGATGGGTGACCAAAAAGTGGCATTCCATTTTGGGCGCTTCCGTGGGTCGGATTACACGTTAAATTGTAGGTCCCGGCTGTTGTCACAGTACGGCAGATGTTAAGCCATGTCAAAGGACCTTTAGACGGCTTGATAAACTCTTGACACCCGAGTTGGCCACTCTTATTCGATAAGAAGAAAAGGAGACTAGATTAAACTCAAACGTACATAGACAGATAGTTGTTTTTAATCCTGAAGGATGAGCGTGTTTCCCACGACACTGGGGAACCTGTGTTGGGAACATAGATCACATAATTTGTAATCAAACCTAACATAGTAATATAAATATAGTATCTACTAACAATTTTTTTTTAACAGATTTATAATAACTGTCTAGATAAGATCTAGGTAAGATCTCATTTTAGACATTGTTACAAATTATGACTAGGCAACAATGAACTTTTGTGAGCTACCAACCGCTCAAAGTCCTTTATAAAATAAATACATTATTTTATCCAAAGCAACTTCCAAACTTTATTGAAACGCTGAAGCTAACTCCAACTTTGATAAAGTCTGTGCAAGATAAATTTACTCGCCACTGGTGGCAGCACTAATACCATTTTCTATCAGTTAATCCTGGAAAGATCATTTTAGTTCTTATTTTATCCGCTTGCAAAATAAACTAGGTTATATTTCTCAAAATGTCACGGAACTGATTTCGAAACCCTTGACGGATTAAGAGTACTTATTTCGATGGAGAGGTATAGCTTAATGGGTTACATTATTTTTTGAAAGGTTGAGTGACTTTTGGACAGCTTGATTTTGCATGATTGCAAGTTGATCTTGACCTGGTTTGAATCTTGATTTATTGAAACAAAATCGTTAGAGATAGACGGAATGATTTAAGTTAGGGAGCTGATAGAATCAGTTGATTATTAACATTATGGGACATAGGACATTCCCGCCTTCAAAATGCCAGTTAAGAAATTAAGGACCATATTTTCTTGACGTTTAATTGTGCTGATTGGTAAATCTCAAAAACTATCTTTAAATATGGCAACATATTAATCGTGAAGTCTAAGTCATACCACAGAATACAGAGTACAAGTCATACTTCGTATAAATAATAAATCAAAGCAATTAAAAAAAATGTAGCTAGTTCTGACAAGATAATTTCGCAAAGCATTTGATGACTGTAGTTCTACCCTACAACAAACATTCCACTCGTAAAAGCAAAGTAAAAGAGTAATATTACCATCAACACGTGTCCTAACCCACCGCAGTAAGGGCCAGTTAGGACCAATAAAAGAAACTCGGTTTAACGTGCAGTCGCCCGTGTGCTATTTCCATACAAACAGTTGTATAGTTAGACTCGAAAACTAAAAAAGATAGACTGATGGTTTATATATCAAATTGTTGGTATCTAAACAAAGATCTCGCCTCTAAAACACCAAATTCACAGGATTATTAGTAGATTTCGTAAAAAACATTTTGTATGAAAACATATTTTTTAAGGTATTGAATCAGGCGTTACTTTGCGGAAATCCATTGTACTTAAATGTGACACATTTTGTTGTACAACTTCAAAACTACAAAAACTATGCCTTTGGTTTTGTAGAAGCGAGATCTTTGTTTAAATTCCAACAATTTGGGATACAAACCATCAGTCTATCTTACTTAGTTTTTGAGTCTAACTATACAACAGTTTTTATGGACATAGCGGCCAGGCGACTGCACCTTAAACTAATAGGAAGGGTCAGTAGATACGGGTCCTACGCCCTTGTAATGAAGATTTATATTGTCTCTGCAGTAAAGTACTTATAGATTGTGGAAGTCGGGAAGATGTGTTAGTATGTTTTTTACAGTAAAAAAACTGCAAGTTTTTTAGTTAGCCTGAATTTTAGGTTTTGTTAGTATGGGAGAAGGTTAGTGAAATTGGAAATTATAAACATGTACTTACCTACTTATATTATGTCTATGAAAGAAAGATGATGAATTTGAGGTAGTAATATGCCAATTCAGGCAATATCAGAAGTGTTTCCGTTATACGAGCTATAAAAAAGACATAATTTGACTGGCCTGTTAGCTTAGTTGGTAGTGGCTCTGCCTTCTAATCTAGAGGTCGCGGGTTCGATTCCCGCATGACACAAGTATAGTACTTTAAAAATTTATAATTACTTGTGTTGAGTCTGGTCGTTTTTATGTATAATAAGTATGTATTTACAAAAAAAAAGTATATAAGTATTATATCCTTTATCTAGTACCCACGACACAAGCGTTTGCTTAGTGTGGGGCTAGATGGCGCTGTGTGCTATGTCCCGGAATATTTATTATTATATTTATTTATAATCCTACATGTAAATGTAACCGTCTTGTAAAATAAACGACTTACTTCATGGCAATAGCTGCCTGTAAAACTATTCAAAAAACCTATCCCCTTTTCTTTCACAGTTGTCTAACTAGAGTAAAATATCTACGTTGGCGTTTTACAAACAGATAGTAGATCGAAATAGATTTTAATCGTTTATTTGTAGTTCGTAATTGAATAAGTTTGGGAATCGAGTATTTAGGCCATCAAGATCGAACTATTGTACAGTAACAGGCTGATTTATGAAGGACTTTCGTATATTTAGTTTAACTACTGTGTTTTATTTGTTCTAGTTTTTCATACTTAATGCTTTATAATGTTAAAGGGACATTTTTTTTTACACGAAATGGGCTCACGCTTGACTACAACTTGCCTGATGTTAAGCAACGTTATAATCTACGATCTAGCGCGCTTGCCAAGAAGAAACCGGTAAAAAAGGTACATTTATTACGCCAACGAAGGTGATGTTTAAAGATGTGTCTATATGCGCATCAAGTAAATAAATTAACATAGTTTTAAATTGTTAAATTAATTCACACATACCTGATGTCGAAAAATATAATACTTGTATAAAATTATCAGCTATGTTTATGCCTTAATTATACTACGACGACGTTACATGCTCGAGATTTCTTTATTAACTATGTAGTCTCACTTCGGTGCCCCTAGTTTGAGTTTGCACAATACCAAAACGACGAGACGTATCGTGTAAACTCAATACTTCAAGTTTTTCGTAAAATCGGTACCTCGAGTTCACTTACTGTGATACGTGTAGTTTTGCGTTTACACGATATAGGATATCATATCGTTCATTCGAACTTTTTTTATCTATCATAGTTTGTCTATGCTTCTCGGCTGAAAAGATAAGACTTTCTCTTTCTGTCACGTAGAAAAATAAGAGATAAACAATTTGCCGCCATTTGTCTATATTTGACGTATTTCATACTGTTTCCGGTGTTGTTGGGAACTGTATAAACTCACTTAGAATGTTTGGGTGGTTAATGGCTTTGGTCACCTGTGTAATAAAACAACTTATCGCTTCTTGCGAGAAGCAGTTAGCCACTCCTACCACTCTTTGGTAGTCTCCATTTGCGTAAAAAAGCATCGCGCAGATTACCTAAAACATATTGAATTAAAATTATAGGTTATGTATGTAGTTATGTAAAATATGTTTTAAACACGTATTAAGTACCTTAGTTTCCATAGAAACTCGTTGAGAGTCTTTGAGGTACGGTTTTAAAATGCTACAAACATAGTTAAAAACGTCCTTAGAGAGGCAGTATCTCTGGACAAAATGTGTGTCCGATATACGACTTGAAGACATAAAACTACGTCTCCAAGTGATTTCCTGCCGTTCTTCTTCGCGGCAGGCAGCTTCTTCGTCGTCTACAATCGCCCACGCAAGGTAATTTCGTCCAAACATAATATTTTCGGTGAAAATAGTCGCGTCTCACAGAATATTTTTCAGTGAGTAACAAAACGAAAACGTTGTAGTTTCCAAAACGTTAGACTACATGAAAGCTGTCAAATGTGACAAAAAACGACCACTCATACTGCCAAAACGGCCAAAATCGTTTCAAATCATTCACTTGGCTCACGTAAAACGTTTTGGTTTTTGAAAACTTTTGCCGATTGGCACTCGTGGTACCGATTAGTTTCAAAAGTATCCGCAAGAGGGCTTATTTTTTAAAGTGTATGGAAATTTACTTTTTTCGTGCAAGTTTACTATCAAAACTTATACTAGAGGTACTGTATGTACTAGGCGTCACACTTTTTATAGCGGTAAAATAAAAACACAAAAAAAAACTTTTGAACAAATGTCACTGTCAATGTCGCGCCTGTAGCGCCGTCCTCCTGTCAAACCTCATTCATTTCTTGTGTGCGGGCGTCGCAACATCATAAATTTCGTTGAATTTTACTATTTGAATTTTTCGTGGAAAAAAGTGTTTATTTCATGTGTTCAAGTGGTAAATTAGGAAAAGGAGCATCGGAATTTTAAAATAACGTCGAAAATTCGACGTTTGGTACAAAAACTAAGCAATTCATCAACCAGCTCAAAGGATAAAGGTTAGTGCAACTACTAACCTACCAAGCAATCTTACTGCATTTATTCATCATCGATTTTAATTTTCTTGGTACAATCTTATATATTTTATAAAACTATACCGAATAGATCGTAAATATAGTTTTTTTTTTTTCAACAAATGATATAACGATATTTTTTTGAAATATTCACATTTTTGTCATGTACATCGGAAACATGAGTTTTCTAGCAGTGTTTCTGTAACGATCTTTTTTCGATGTACCGACGTATTTGTTGTTTTTGTTACAAATACAATACAACAAAATATGAATTTATTTATTACTATTTTCTTACATACATTGTTCTACAGTTTATTCAATGTAAAAAGAACTAGATTTTCTAATCTATAACGGTTATTTTGTTTGTGATTCATATTTATTTGAGCACGGTTGATAATAAACTAGTCTAGTGGCATAACGTGATTATGTACAATGACTATAAAAGTGTACTGCTTCATAGCAAATTAGCAAATGTTCAGTTTAGTGGAATACAATACCAACATACAATAAATGTATATATTGGGCGTTGAATAAAGCACGATTGATAAAGAGTTAGTCTAGTGGCGTAACGCGATTACGTACAATGACTTTAAAAGTGTTACTACTTTATAGCAAATAAACAAATATTCAATTGAGTGGCATACATTACCTATATTCAATGTACATTGAGGCGTTATACTCCGTGACATTTAGAGCGCGGTTGATAACGAATTAGTCTCAAGAGATGAAAGAAATGAAATATGAACTAAGTACGTATGTATATCAATAAAAAAAGTACGCATGTAAATCGAAAGAGGTTCTTATCGGATAAGCACGCTCCTTCTTAGGCAGCCTTTGTTTAACGTCAGGCTAACTATAGTCAAGTGTAAACCCGTCTTAGTTAAAAAAAAAGACTAAAGATATACTGTATCAAAAACTTAAAATTATTTTTGGATAAATTTTAGGACAGATGAATTTGAGCTAATTTGAAAATGAGCATTACTTAATAACGCCTATACTCGTAACTATGTTAAAATTTGAGTCTTTGTTCTATATCATATGTATAATTCTTTATGAATATAATATAAAGACAGCTGAGTGATAGTAGCTTATTACAATTACTGAGTGTCCCAGTTATAACAATGCCTATATTAAAGATTTGAGCCTTTCTTCTATATCATATATACCTACTTAAGTACCTGCCCTTTAGATATTTTGTTCCTTTTGTTCAATGGCTCGTAGCAGAGTTCGTAATAAATCTTTTTTAGCAATCTGTTTCTTGTCGACGTTAGCTCAAGTTTAGATTTGAAAACGCTGAGCGCGACAACTCACTTTGATTTAGTGAAAAGCGTTTTTTATGTAGAGTGAAATTCTAGACCTTTTAGAGTACAAAAAGATTTTGATATAAAAAAGGAGAGTATAAATTGAATTAAGATAACAAGATACAACTTTTTCCTTCTAACGTAACTACACGTAATTGTGAATGGTATAAATGGATCTTACATATTATTTCCCCGAAACAAACATGAGTTTAGTACTCATGTTTGTGTGATGACTTCTCGATTTGTATTCTGGATTGTTTATTACATTTTTTATTTGTAACTGAGTGACGGATCATCGTGATTTCAGTATGATGGAAATAATTGTAAGGTCCCTTTTTTGAAACAGGATAACTTTTTAAATGTACCACTCGATCCACCTGAACGTGGAAGTTACTAACCTGTGGACAGGGTGCACCAGGCCACCCCAACTAACACCAACTCCCCAGTCCCCACGGAGATGAAATTAGTTGGGCTTACCCAACGTGAAGGTAGTCCGATTCCCGCACCACAATTGTAAGATAGATAGATAGATAAAACTCTTTATTGTCACACACATTGAAAAAAAAAAGACAAACAGAAACACAAAAGACTTAAAAATAGTGCCACAACTGGCGGCCTTATCGCTAATAGCGATTTCTTCCAGGCAACCGTAAGACGGGCAGGAGTCGAAAAAAAAGTAAGGTCCCTAGAGTAACATAGGAAACTTTTATCCTAAGCCAAGGATGGCGAAACCGCAGGTATCGAAAACTATCTAGATAAGGTTTATTTTCTAGCTAAACACATATATAAGGTTTATTTTCTAGCTAAACACATATATATATATGAGAGGTCAATAGATCGTTTCTGGTCATTGGTTAAATTGCTATTTTCAAATTACGGACTAGAGTATTGAGCCAGAATCGGGGCCTCGATCTACGCTGGGAACTGTCTGACCTTATTGTCTAACTACTCGAGAGGAGAAAGACATAAGATAAGGTTATTGCAATAGTAAAGTTGGAATAACCTTATTTTATTGCTAAGGCCATTTATTATTTTAACGTTGGATAGTTAGGTTAAATCTTTTATGATTCGTTAAACTTGAAATTATTTAAACAGGTTTTTTGTGTGGCCCTTTATAGGTATTTTCCTAATAAAGTGCATTTTTTACTTCCCTGGACTAACAAATTTACTTAGTATGCAATTTTATATAGAGCGTAAGTCATTTGGTAGGTATTCGTCGCACCTATATTATTACAATTTTTACTAAATAGTTACCTAGTTCCAAACTCACCTCTTCTGAAAATCGTTTTCAGTTATGTTTTCAGTAATATTGACCTCTGAAAAGTTCAATCGAGTTCAAACGCCATACTTCATGAATAAGTATAGATCTCGCTCGATATTCTATTTTCTATCGCAGCCAAGCTCGTGCGATAAAATTGAATTGATATTTCGAATAAATAATATGTTCTTGTATCAAAATGTCTTATGATGCTATATGACTTTATCCCTGGTATAAAATATCTGCTTTTACTGAAAAAAAAAAATGATTTTGAGTCTGTTTTAAAGTGCTTTTTACATGCGTTAGTAAGGAAATCGTTCACTTGGCCTGAATAGAAAATGAATACTGGAACAGAGGTTTTTGTGTTTTTTCTACATTTTCTTTTGTTTTTATCATTAACTCTACTAGAGTTAAAAGAAAGATACTAGAGATATAGAGATTTTTTCTGTATTGTATGCGTTTTGCGTCATATTACGAATCTACGTTCTACGAATGATTTGTAAATAAACTTTTACGTACTTACTGGACTTTTTATAGGTAATTTTTCCGAAAATTCACCGAAAATCGCTTACCAACACATACAAAGTGAAGTTTCTTAAATAGTTACGAAAACAGTTACTTTAGCAAGTAAGTATTAGATAATTACTTAAAAGAATAGATTTTGAGATTCCCCCGAGGAATAAGTTTAGCAATGAGACCTCTTAACGAAATTATCTACATGTATTTAACTATCTCAGCTTCACAGATAAAATAGACAGTGTAATACTCGATTGAAAACATTGGATCTGCAAACAAACCCAATCTACTGGGAAGCTTGCCAAGCCACCTAACCGCCTATGTGTTACAAACAAACCTAAAATATAACATCGCGAAATGCTTACACGTTGCGGTTACGAGAAAATTGGTAACTCTATAACATAATACGTTTATACATACACTAGTAGACGCCCGCGGCTTCGATCGCTTTATTTCAGGATAAAAAGTAGCCTACGACACTTCTAAGACCTCATACTACCTACATACTAATAATCATGATGATCCGTTCAGTCGTTTTTGCGTGATTAACGTTTAAATAAACAATTAAACATACACACGCATTCTAAAACTGCTGAAAAAAAAAACATTTTTTTTTTTATTATTATTATTTTTTATTATTACATTTTATATCTTATAAGTTCAGATTTTTCACCCTATTTAGCTTTATTATATATGTATAAGTATAGATACGTAATTATATTATACTAGCGTCGCCCCGCTGTATTACTTGCGTTAATCGGGATATAAAGCCTATGTGTTATCTCAGGGTCTTATTATGTTAGATAGTAGCTTCATATGTTTCAATGTTATCGGCAAATCGTCTGAACCATTCATTCTATATTAAAATTAGAAAAACGATATCAAAAGGAAAATGTTCATACCTACTTGTAGTTTTCCATTGCTATTTGATTTTCTAAATAACATTGAAATAATTTAGTAAGCACATTACATGACATGTATAGTATAATGTTGACCTCATAAACATGTGAAAATTGATTCGACCTGAAAGATAAACAGATTACTCCCATTTATTTCAGGATAACTTGCCAAGTTGCAAGTCGACTATTGGATTAATAATCATATTTCAGTCTCGATAGCCACTTTGACCTCTCGACTTATTGATGGGGTCATATAAGTATGGTAAACTCGTCCACTTGAGATTTTATCTGATCTTAATAGATTGGCCATAGATAGAACTTTGTAAATATAAAGTTGGGTAGAATTAGGACGGTATTGCAATATGTGTACTTACATGTTTTTTCTCTTACTTTGACGAGATATTGTAATTTGTGTAGCATATTCTATGATATTAGTACTTATACCTATGTTACAACTTTACATTATCAATAAAGATTCTTTATCTTTATCTTATCTTACTAACCCACTTTTTTTTTTTTTGACGAGACATGACTGATGCCAACACCTATTATCATTGTAATAAGTTAGTTGTAATTCTGTATGTCAATAAAATCTATCTATCTATCTATCTATCTATCTATCTATCACTTTTTCAATTATGTAAATGAGGTTATTGATTCTATATGTATGTACTTAAGTATGTGAAATCGTCAGTCGTCAAGCCATGTCAGAGGCCCTTAGGGCGGCTTGATTAGCTCTCGGCGCCAGAGTTGGCCACTCTCATTCGATAAGAAGAAGATGTATGTGAAATTGACAGAATTTGAGTATGACGACTAATTTACTGTCGTGTATAGGTGTATAGTTAGATATAGACATGTTTCTCAACGAATTAAAAAAGTTCGGACATGTTTCAACTAATTTAAAAAAACAGGGCTAGTTTCATTAAAATTGGTTCAGCACTTTGCCATACATGGTAAAATATAAGTGGCTAGACAAGGTTACACAGTCTGTTTAATATTCACACTAAATTTATGTACATATGGGTAGAATTATTTGTATGATTTTATTCAGAAATAAGTAAATAGATAATATCTGTGTACATAAAGAGATTAGACGTGGATTCAATCAAAAAAGGGCAATCAGCATCCAGTTGTGCCTTGTTTGAGTACATTAAAGGGGACAAAAGAGACGCTGCCAAAGCCACTGGACCGAACATTTTAGTCGCAGAATATTTGGGTAATGGATTACTTTTAGTACTTACTACAGAAATAAGTACTGATACATCGTACTCTTTGAATCTATACATTCTAATACTACAAAAGTACAAGGACATTTTGTTTTGGAAATAATATTTACTGTATTAAAAATACGTAAGTATACCGTTTATTTAATACACGTATTTAATATAGGTACTATATACATATATATTACCATAGAATACATGATATTACTGAAGGTAATTTTCACCTTAATTATGACGACGGCAAACGGCGTTGGCTAACTATACATTTCTATATTCTGTGGCTATACATAAGATATGATAACTTTTTGTCCAATGACATCCATGTGGCAACATTACGTATTGGCCACATTTTTACTAGTTTTTTTGTATGATTACCTTTCTAGACTTAAAATACTCTGTCGATGCCAATTGCCAACGACGTGATTGATAGGAATGGTTCCTCCCAATGGCTTAGATTAATATTTAGATTGCAGAATTGAGATTTATTGTCCGGCGGATGATTGGAAGTACTTGTGCAAAGTACGTATTTCATAACTAGGTATAGGTATTTCACCATAATGTAAAAAAATAGCTTTCGTTTTTTTTCCGAAAAATAATTTATGAGCTATAAAATCACCATGATATGACGTGAACAAAAATAAATTACTTATTAAAAAATATAAAAATACCCTTAATTTCTGTTAGGTACTCAATAATTCGAAATTACGAGTATGTAATTACATCAATATTCCACTACTATTATAAAATTCGTTCTTTATCTATGATTTTGGCAACCCATCCAAGGACTGACTGCATCGACAGTTGATTTACATTATGCTTAGTTGTTATCCTTACTTGTATTGTTTGTTTGTTTGCGACCATGTGTTGTAGGTACCGCAGTGCACGGGAGCGGAACGCTGCGCCCGCGCCGCTATGTAGCTATGATGTAACGTAGTCGTCGGCGCACGCGCAAGGTCGTCCCGAGGGGTTACTAGTGTTACTTAGTTGTACGTTGATTTAACCATCATGGAGTTAGTATTAGATTGAGTGGTTTTTTGAGATGTTGTTGATTGTGCCTACTTGTACAGTCTAAATACTTTTGATTGAAATCACCGATCACCTAGGCTATCTTATAATTAATATATGAATTACTCGTTCGAAACAACTTTTTAGATCAACCAACTAGTATTCGATGTTTTAATTACATTTTTGTCATACATTTTAATCAAACATTTATTATATCTCTTCGCAAACGTTCCATACAAATATCTGTGCCATAAACCATGCCCCGCAAACTTCAATTAGCTATCGATATTCAAATCTAGACTGATCTGATTCTTAATTCCTCTTAAACAACAATTACCTACCATCAGGCGAAATTGTGGTCAAGTGAAAACTCGTTAAGTAGATAGGTTTTTGGTAACTAAAACGGGTTTGCACTTGACCATAGTTTGACCATAGCCTTTGATTACTATCAGGCAATGGACATGGAGCGTGCTTACCCGAAATCAAGAATGTGAATGTGAATAATGTGATGCCCCAATACAGCACCAACTCAGCCTAATGCTGATGGCACAGGGCCACCAGCGCTGATATTCTGTTGCGGCTGGTGTGTTGCGGATAATCACAACATACAATTCAATATTTTTTACCAAGAATTAAAAAAAAGTTTATAATATCATAGTAACCTCCAAACTGGCAGGCCACAGAGTCGATGGTAGCGCCACACCCGAACCGTAGAACCGGTTAGCAGTGCGACGACTTTTTGCTCCAGTCTCTGCTTCATACCAACTAGCAGCTGATCTCAACTGTTTTGTGTCAACTTTGTTTATGTTTAATAGTGATGCGCCCGTAGCTCAGCTCGCAGAGGCAATCGCATGTCATCGCTAATGTTAAGCAATTGTCGACGCGGTCAGTCCTTGGATGGGTGACCAATAAGTGGCATTCTATTTTGGGCGCTTCCATGGGTTGGATGACACGTTAAATTGCAGGTTCCAACCGTTTTTAGTACGGCAGTCGTTAAGTAAAGCTCTCGACAACACAGTAGGCCACTCTCTTACGAAGATGAAGAAGTTTTTTATCTGTGCACTTTTTTACTTTAAGTGGCGGATGTCCAGTAAAAACAGGATACTGTCAATACCAATTTGCCACTCTTACAATAATTATGTACTTTCATTCTTCTTCTTTCTTTCTCTCATCGATGTCCGCAGAAGTCGATTTCCTTATAGATTGAATATTGTTTTCTAAAATCTATCAACGTTCATACAAAATACAAACTAAGCGAATTTGGCCAAGAAGAATTTTTTTTAACTATTGTGTTTATTTTTTTCATTATTACTAGATTCATTATTAGACATGGAATGATAACTTACTTAATTATTGAGCTTCGTTTATTTATTTTATTTGAAAAACATTACATATAACACATGCACCAAAGACTTATGTTTTAACTTACATATGTACAACACCCATACTTAGTATATTAAAGCCACGCTCTAGTACGGGCCGAAGCCATGTAAATACTGCGCACGGTAGACCTGGCTAAGCACACTTTCAGTGGATTAAGAACAGCTTACCATCATGCACGGCTACAGCAGTGTCTGCATTCACTTACTTAGTTACTTAGGTTTATTATGTAATTGAAAGGCCTCTTAAGTAATGCTAGGTTAGATCTTAGGATAATACATCGTGTCATGGCTTCTTTTGCGATTATGCAGTATTACTGATGCGTTTGTCAATGTAAGGGAGACGTTAAGCCATGTCAGGTGCCCTTAGGGCAGTTTGAATACTGTCGATAGTAATTATTAGACGTTTATTAGACTTATTATTTATTGTAACTTATATACAGATGGGTGATTACTATCAGGCACTTGTCTTGCTCGGTATTATAAAAAAGTAGGTACTACATCCTAGTATATTAACTGTCTATAGTTTTACGAAGTATACGAAGTTTGCGAAGTATACTGGCTAAAAATTTTAGCAATCACTAATGAGACGAATGATTGTATTATAGTTCCAAATACAATTATGTATAAACCAAACATATATATACCTATTTACTTAGGTTCGTTATATAGAACATAGATTAAAATTTAGAATAGCTCTTATTTCTGTAGAAGTGAAATATATACCTAGTTTCTTACCAGATTGAAACATCTAGAACCATATTGATTAAATGCATCTAACTGCGATTCTTAAGTTCGGTGGTCCTTGACAAAACCTATTAAACTTTGACTGCTCGATTTTCAGACATTCACTATAACAAGTTTATGACTGTTAGCAATATCACAGAATATTAACGGCAAAAGTTAAACACAACGAGCAAATCCAATGACATTAGATTTCTCCAAGGACCGCTGCTTAGAACTTTAGTAGGCGTTTATGTAAATTACTACACAGACAATATTCGTTAGATATACCTAACTACATATAACACTTCTCTTTTTGTTCCTCGATAATAAAAACAAAAGTAATTTATTAAAAAAATATTAAACTATTTAATCAGATGGAATGTTTCCTTATTATATTATGATTATCATTACAGGTTTAGTTACATACACTCAAGTATATCAATATTTGTTTAAAAACAGCGAAACAGTATTTGTTAGTTTGATTTTATATGTTCTTTATTTACGCTGCAACGGAATAATCTATACTACTATTATAAAGCTGAAGAGTTTGTTTGTTTGTTTGAACGCGCTAATCTCAGGAACTACTGGTGCGAATTGAAAAATTATTTTTGTGTTGAATAGACCATTTATCGAGGAAGGCTTTAGGCTATATAACATCACGCTGCAACTAATAGGAGCGAAGAAACAATGGAAAATGTGGAAAAAACGGGGAAAATTATTCATCTTTGAGGGCTTCCGTTGCGTGCGCTGCGAAAACGGTTCAAGTCGTGGGTAACTATAAAGCTGAAGAGGTTTTTTGCAAAAATAAATATGACGCCCAAAATAACTACTCCACGCGGACGAAGTTGCAGGCACAGCTAATAGATCATAATGTCATGTCCTGATCAGCACTAAATTTCATCAGACGTCCATGCTTACGGTATAATAAGGATGCAGATTTATCACGTCATATTCTGTAACTTACTTGTGTGTTGCATTATTGGCTAGCAGCACTCCGACTCTCGTCGTTTCACCATTAAACAACTGTCCATGTGACTTTGGGGACTCCTCCATGTAACTCCTCTATTACATCTTCTTTTTATCGAATGAGAGTGGCCAACTCTGGTGTCGAGAGTTTATCAAGCCGCCCGAAGGGCCTCTGACATGGCTCTGACGACTGCCGTACTAGACAAACACCCGGACCTACAATTTAACGTGTCATCCGATGATTTCTTTTACATAAAATGGTACAATTATGTGAAAGTATTTTCTGCCATAATCACATAGTTATCTACTGACTATTATGTCTTCGCTACCAAGTATGATGATCACGTATCTTGAGTATGAATGGGTGATCTGCGACCTCTGCTTTCACAGTCTTCTCGACTAGTTTCGAGAAGAAAATAGCATCGATTTTTATGAAAATGGACTTTATTTTGTTGTATTTAGTGTACATTTTTTTCAGTACAAGTGAACGAGAATTTTATGTAAGCTGGTAACAGTTTTGCTCATCAGTTTAAAGGAAAATCAGCTCTCCTACGATGACATTAGGCTATCTATTAAAATTAAATTCTCAATAAGATTGAAACAGTTTATCTGCTCCATGTGTTGAATATGCTCTGCTTTCCAATTTAACATGTATAAGGTGTAGAAATAAAATAAAGTAGGCAATTTTATTATCAATACATTTTAATTTTATTCACTATTGACAATAAATTAAGTTAATGCCTAATAATATCAGTTAAGCTAGTATAATTTAAAACTTATCAATAAAATTACTATAATTTTTATCCGATATCTGAATTGTACCTACTACATTTTTAAAATTCTTATCGATCTAATATGGCATTTGAATCATTAACATAGCTTTCGGGAATTATTTTTGGATCAATGTCAGCTTCATGCAATGTAGGTTTCTCAACAAAAGCAGCTTCTGATAAATCCTCATCTAAAACGTATACAGGCAAATTAATCGTAGTTATTTCTGGCAAAGGTTCTACAGAACCTATAATTGACTTGTCTTCTGAATCAAACTCTTCAACTACATCATCCTCGGCCGTCGAAGTTAAAAATTGACCGTCATGTGCAATTATTTGAGCTTCATTATTATCGTTAATTGTTTCTGGTTCACTTTTATCGAAGACTACTGAGGTATCATTTCTTGAGTTTGTTGCATTTTCATTACTTATGGATATAACTCCATCATCACCAGAAAAAGCTTTTACATCATCAGATGCCAAATCTTCTTTTGAATTAACTGATGTCAGATCATCATTGAACTGATCTTGACTTTTCGCATCGTTTTTTGCTGTAATAATAGTAGAATTTGCATCAGGATCAGCACTATCTATCGTAGCATCATATATGTTTGAAATATTTTCAGTACTTGTATTTAGGGATCCGTCATTAGAATCAACTTGTACATCGTTAGGTATATAGTATTCTCTTGAATTGACAAGTGAAGTTAAAACTTGATTATTGTATGTGTTCATTTGCTCTTGACTATTTGTACCTGTTGATTCTACCATATTATTGAAACTTGTAGATTCAATTTGAATAGCATTTAGAGTGTCTGTAGTAGCAGAAGAAATGGTTTCTTTTACTTTACTTGCAGTTACAACTTCATCATTTGATAGATCTTGCTCATATATTAAGTCACTAGATTCGATAGAACTTAATAAATCGTTGAATTGTTCTATTGAAGAATAATCTTCTGGCTGTTCTGTAGTGAATTCTGTAAATAAATCGTATTCATAAGAATTTTCATCTTCAAAGCTCTCGTCTGATTCAAACATTGTGTTTATCTCGTGGCTATTCTCTGTATGATTTTCGTTGTCTTGTGTGTTTAATACATTTTCAATGGAAGCTATTACCGCGTTGTCAGTCTGTGAGGCATTATTAGTGTATGATGAAGAAGGTGCATTTTTATCGTTAGACATTGAATCTGAAACATCTGAATCATAACCATAATTTTCTAAATTTTCTATGGACTTAATAGTGGTGATTTCTGGGGATTCTATTTGTGTGCCATTTTTAACATCAAGTTTCTCAATAAGATCATCACTTTTTGATAACTGTGCAAATAAAAGTTCTTTCGGCAAATCGACCGAAGAAATTGTAGTTTTATTCGTAGTTGTTAATTCATTAGTGTTGCTACATTTAGCAAAGCTTTCTTCTTCTAGTGTTTTATTGTTATCGATACATGAAAGTTTCATTTCGGCTTCTGACGAATCAGAAGATTCGTGTGATAGTTGTGTGATATTGTTTATTTTACTTTTTTCTGTCACGTCACTAATGTTTGATGTAATAACTTTAAATAAAACGGACTCGTCTGTTACTGCGGACGGTTGTTGCTCTGCAGACACAAATTCTGAAAATATTTCAATATCTGAATTTGATGCTCGTGTTTCGTTTGTGTTATCTATTGTGTCCAAATATTTATCTAGTTTATTATCTATTGAAACTTTGTTCACAATTTGGTCTACGTTTGATCTCAAAATTTGGTTTTCTGGTTCTGGTATGCTAGTATCACAAAACGATACATTTAATTTTGCATTTTCTTCAACGTAACATACCTGAGGCTGAACTTGTTTTAGATTTTTAGTGTAGTCTTTTTTATTTTCTTCTAAATGAATGTAATCTTCTTTATGAGATTCTTCAACAGAGTGATATTCTTTCATATTTGTTTCAGAAATGCTACCGTTTAGAATCTCCATAAGTGTTCTTGGAGCTGATGCTGAAAAGTTATGTTTTGTATCTAGATACTCATCTACTAAGCACTGATCATCGGTAGGAAGAGGACAGAACGATAAGGAATGGTTTTGACTATTACTGATTGTTCTTTCAGTGATTTCGTTTTTGGGTGGCATACTTTGTAAATTTTCTTTTTCATTGGTTATAGGCATTTCCACTATCTTTTCGCTCATCTCATTATTAGTTTTCATTACTTTTGGCACTATATATTCAATGGATGTAATTTTAACTGGCTGTGAGTTTTTGTCAGGTATAAATGTATCAGCTAGAGTATGCTCAGTTGAATTACTGATTGGTGTTTCAGTGATTTCGTGTTTGTGTGGCATATTTTGTAAAGTATCTTTATCTTCATTGGTTATAGGCATTTCCACTAACTTTTCGCTCATAACATTATTCATTTTCATTACATTTGGTAAGACATATTCAGTGTCTGCAATTATATCTGCCTGTGAGTTTTTGTCAGGGGTAAATGTATCAGGTAGAGTATACTCAGTTGGCAATGAACCTAATTTAGTGATGATTTCTGCTAAAGAGTCATTAGGTATGTTTTGTTTCAAATTTATTTCAGCAAGAACATTTTCTACTAATTTGTATAGATTGGCTAAATTAGTTTTTTCCATGTAATTTTGGCTTTGAGTGTCAGATAAACTTTTCAATAAATCAGGCAGTTCTTCGTCTGTTAACTTGTAATCTGACATTTGACCAGAGACAAATAGTGGTATTATATAATCTGCAGGAACATTTAATTCTTCCGGCACCGGACCTATTTGCTCTAATACTTGTTCCGCAAGATTTCTTAACTCCAAAGAATTTAATTCTGCCACTCGCTCTGGACTCATTTCAGTAACATCATAAGTAACATTACTCAATATGGTATCGGGACTATTGTTTTCTGTTTGTGATACACAAATATCATCAGTTGGAATGCAGCCAGAATCTAATTTTAATTGCGTAGAAGTATTTGACCTATCTTGACTAGTGGTCGATGACAGTGAGCACACGTTATCTAAATTGATGTTAACTTTATTATTGTTGGGTGTGCAAGTGATATAACTAATTTTGTTCAATTGTTTGGATCGTGATCTTGGTTTGGACTTTGTAATCGTTTTTCCATTGTCATTTTGTAATCGTTTTTTCAATTTACGTCGAGAAAGGCGATCTAGTTTGACAGGACTATTTACGCCACTTGTAATTTTGGGATTAACACTATTTGATGAAACATTTTTCTTCACTTGTGGTACTTGTGCTTCAATTTTAATATTTTTAGGTAAATTACAATTCACTGATTTATTTGGACTGACTGCTCTATTTTTTATCTCTTTTGGATTTTTCGCTATTAGTTTATTTCCTTTCACAATTGCTGATTTTGGACAAAACTTCGTATTCTTTGAATTTCTTGGTTGACACGTTTGAGTGACTGGACTCAGACCGTTCTGATTCGTTCGATAATCGTCTGCCATGTACGGCATTGTGTTCCAATATTGTGACGACCACGAATCCATAGCAGTAAGAGGATACTCTACTTCGGGAAATGCTCCCGTATTATGTACAAATGGTTTATTATCTTGCATCTGAATTGGTTTAGGGTTTGCGTTTTCGAGCTTTTTATTCTTTCTCTTTCTTCGAGCCTCTTTTTTGAAGTTTTCTAGTAGTTTAGGGTCAAATTTGTTGTTGGATGCTGGATTGGCTCCAAAATTTCTTTTTCTGGAGGCTTTAGTTGTTGAGTAAGAACTACTACCAGGATATCCGATTTTGTTGTAGTTGGCTAGATTCGAATATGGTGTCCCTGAATTATAACAAACTCCGCTATTTTTCAGCTGTTTCCTGCTGCTGAATCTTTCGAAAGGATTTTCTTTTATTGAACTGGCATGGACTACCTGTGAAAATAATTAAAGACAATGTTACAATAAAATGTATATTTATTTCGTATATACTATTTAAGTAAACGAATTTTAGAACATTTAATAAAGATACTTGAATAATAAATACAGGTGATTTTTTTGCTTTGAGTATTCTATAAAACACTATTAGCATACGTATAGTTCATAGCGAAAAAAAAACAGTAGTTAATAAATCCTTTGACTCGAAACGTTACTACATATTTACACTGAATCAAATTTATCGCCTTTGTGTCCTAAGGTCTCAAATACAATTAAATAACTATTATTTACCTGTATTATCACTGCCACAATCACTAGTGCAATCTTCTCCCGCAAACCCATTTTAATGTGACTTAATCAAACCAACAAACTGAATCGTCATTTATAAACTACGGTTCTTTTATTACATTACACACTTCTTAGAAACGTGCTGATTCTTACGCATAGTTTATCTTAGTATTAACAGTCTAATGCAATTCACGTGGCAAGTGATAAATAGCGATATTGACATTCCTAGATTTTATAAATTGCCAACTAGTTAAGATTTGTTTAATAGAAATCATTACCCAACTTTGTGTTAACTGTTTTATTTTGTTACAGGTACTTATTACGTCAACCGGAATAACATATCAAATCTATTTTAGCTGAGTCGTGAGTATGTAGATTACAATGATCGATGTAAATATAACGACGTTTTATTGACTTAGGTTAAACTGTAGGGGACGGCTGTTTGTCTAGCACGGCAGTCGTTAAGCCATGTCAGAGGCCCTTAGGGCAGCTTGATAAACTCTCGACACCAGAGTTGGCCACTCTCATTCGATAAGAAGAAGATTGACTTAGGTCAGACAAAAATAATTCATTGATTTCATAAAGTATTTAATAAGTTAAATTTAGTATTTACATTTTTATCTCAATAACCTTTGCTTTCGGCTCATAAATAATTAACATTTAATTAATACACAAGCCATTGTTAAACTATAGTTATTAAAGTAGTTTAAACAGATTTTCATCAAATAAATATTTCATGAATTTCCTCTGTTTCACATTTTGAATAGGTCCCAATCCAATTTTCTTTGTTATTTTCTTTGGAACACTAGGTTTTGTCACGCTATTCTGTTGTATGGTGCTTATCTTCAAAGGACCTGCGTCGGGTTCGACTATTGACGTACTTTGTTCTATAAATTCTTCTTTCTCAGAAGACGACGACGAAGAAGAAGAATTACTGTCTTCTGTGTTTGTATCTTGGACGATGTTTGTTTGATTCATATCTGTATCTTCTGTATCTTCAGCTACGCTTGCGTTAAGAGGCCCATCATCGTTTGTATTAGAGAAATCTTCGCTACTGTAAAACGTCTCTACTTCGTCATTGTATAAAGTCTTGCTGTTATCTGCTGAGTCATCTTCGTAGTAAACATCATATATCTCATTGGTATCTGGTTCTGGTTCTGGTTCAGTGAGTTTGTCAGATTTCACCATATCTTCGTGCAAAACTGTCTCGGGCCTAGAAAGTTGAGTTTGTGTCTCTGGTGTCGTATCATTAATTATTTCTACTTCATTTTTAGTTATACCATCTTGTGTAGAAGAATTTAGCACTATTATATCGCTTACAACATTATTCACATTGCTGTTTTTATTCGTTGAATTATCACTCACTGAAGAGCTACTAACTGTTGTCTGTGTTGTAGATAAACCATTAGATATTGACCCGGATTGTTTATATGTATTTTCAGTTAAGGTGTTCGTTGTTTTTCCGAAAGAATTGAAATTATTAGCAACATCGCTGGGGAAAGAGCTGAGAAATGCGTTGTTTTCGCCCGTTCCTGCGTAAAATGGTTTGGAAGCCTCGAAAATGTTTATTGGGTACTGAATGGCTGGGAAATAATGTGTCGGCATAAAGTTTGGAGAGGCGCTGTTATCATATTTTATGTTAGCGAGGTATGGTGCCGGGGTTATCGTTCCGGATTGTGTTTGGCCGGAAAATATACTCCTGGATTGTCTTTTGATGGCATAATCAGGCTTGTTACCGGGAATTATCTGTAAATAATAATGTCATCTTTACTTTTATTGTGACAAAGGTGAAAAATCGCTACAGTACACACTCTAATGTAAGTATGTAGGTTTAGTTCGATAGTCTCTAAACATACCTACTTAATTAAAGTGACTTATGTTAATTATATCTCTTATGAAAAGTTATCAAATTAAATTAACGAAAAATTCAGTTAAGATCTTCACTTACTGCCGAATTAATTTGCACGAATGTAATAAAATATACGAGCCGACACATTTAAGATAGGATTTGTATCTAAAAAACGAAAATTAACACGTTCCGTCCAAATATTTATTTATGACCTCGATACAATCAAAATTTTAGATTTTAAAATACTTATACCGAAAATTACATAAACAGTAAATATACGGACGTGATTTAATTTGTAATTTCCACGTATGTACTTATGTACCTTATCTATGTATTATGCAAGACATAGATACTAACTGATATGGATATATTTATGTAACTTTATGAGTATAATATGTTCTTACATAATGAGATGTGCATAAAACATTAAGTTGAATGCGTTTACAACTAAAGCTTTCCATTTGGATTTTCCATGTTGAAAATTCCATGGAAACCAGCACATAATATAGTCAAGTATCTTAATTTACTTATGTTTTAGGAACACTTTTTAAGTTAAGAGTACTTATGAACTTTATAACAGTTTTGTACCTAATATATAATTTTCACGCGACATGCTGGTTGTCATTTGATATTGATTTGATTTGCTTAATGTGGGGCTAGATGGCGCTGTGTGCAATGTCCCGGGATATTTATTTATAACTAGGTGTTCATTTAGGTGATAGAGTTTAAACAGTGACATAAATTTAGATTAAAGGTAGACAATTTTTTCCTTCCGACGTAAGTAAGTAAGTAAATTACATAATTTTATTTACTAATTCTAAGCACAGTTATAGCTACTTTTGACTTTATCCTGCCTCAATTAAAGCATTGTATTTATTTTGTATTAGTTAGAAGTAGCATATAGTTACTTAGTTTTTCATCTTGTTTCTCTTTAATCAGCATAATCGAATCAGGCAGGCTGTGGTCAAACGTAAACCTACGTAAAAAAAACGATCCTAACGTTTTAATGTAAATAGGTTCAAAGGAAAAGCAGGACACAAGCCATATTTTTTTATATTTTCATCAATAATTTTCGATTTTTAATTTCTTCGTCCTTGGTATTGTAGGTGTTATATTAGCAGGTTTCGATCAGCAGCAACCGCAACCGCCGCCGCAACCTCCGCAACCGCAACCACCGTAACCACCACCGAAACCACCGCCGAAACCACCACCGAAACCACCACCAAAACCACCACCTAGGAAAAAATAAAATTTTAATTTCAATCAATTTAATACCCAGCTCTAATTCAATGCACAATACACAGATCGTATTTCAGAGGCAATCTTCCTACGATCTAGCCCTAATTTGTCATCTGTGAACATTGCAAAACAATGCTGCAATGTTAATATTATAAGCTGCGTTTCTTTAAGAAAAATAAGCAATAATGTTTAAAGAAAAACAAGGGAAAACAAAATTAAGCATGTCTACTGTTTCGAATTACAAGTACAAAATAAAAAAGAAAAAAAATATCACTCAGAAATTCGGTATTGTTTTGATTTTAAGTTCTTGAGATGTTTTTGTCAGCATACATTTGCCCAGTTTATGTATTTCATTGATTTCTTTTGAGGTCTGTAAACTAGACGAAATAGCAATCATTCATAAACAATAAGAACTACAGACACTACATGCCTAAATTGTGCTGATTCTAAATAGATTTAGGTTTCAGGTAGATTGATTCGATTTTATCAGAAAAATACTATTTCTTGTAAAACATACCTCGTCCAGCCAAAGCGATGATAAGGAAGGGCAGGATGGTGTCTAGCCCGTTGTCATTATCGTTATCAGCGATGATGGGGTACCCTCCATATCCCCCATATCCCCCGTAGCCAGGGTACCCGGGGATCACCTGGCTCTTCACCAATATGCTCTGAAAAACGAAATATTAAGTGAGCACTTTTTTTTGTCTTGAGGTCCCATGTCCTCCTGGAGGTCAGTTATCACTGAACGTTTAATTCTTGACACACCTTGATCTGTTGATCAGATTGAACAATGCTCTGAGATCGAAGCAAAAGTAAATTCGAAGAAACACAAAACAGCCAAGTGCTAGTGTGAGTTTTTCGAGCTGTTGATAATGATGATGAGCTTGGTTGTAAGAATTTACTTGGGTATTGAGTTTTTAAACCGCCATAAAGGTTTTTGACTATGAGACAAAAATTTAACTGGCCGGATGTTTTGCACCAATGTTCGCTACTCTTACGAAACACTTTTAATATGTAAATATTACATAGCACCGAAAGCTATGAAATAAGTGTTTTTTTTATACTATTGAGTAATTGACGATAACCATTCCCAATATAAATAGAAAACACAGCCAAAAACTTACGTTTAACAGCAGGACAGCGGCGACGAAAACAGTGTATTTGACGGAAGCCATGTTGGATTTACTTCCTGTTTATTCACCTACTTTACTTTTTATACTTCTACAAAAACGATAAGCCAAAGTTCTTTGAACACCTGCATTGGGTTTAAATATTTTCGTATAGGTTCTTTACGAACAACTCTTCCATTAGACGCCACATTATGGTACAAAGTTTCTGGCATCACATATGTCTTACACAGAATAATAATTACAAATAAATAATCAAGTAATCCATTATATTTACAAATTAATGAAACGGTCCCTTACAGACAGTATTTAATATGCATCGAAGTGATTTGTTCTCAGTATCTCTTCATTTCGAGCGTATTTCTTATTACAGAGGGTCGTGACTCCCCCGACTCTATTTAATGGAGAAATTATTTTAGGCAAGTACATTCTGAAGGGCGGGCCTTCCACGGAAGACGCGTGTTCTCTCACTTCGGATGGATGTAGTAGTCCCTAGATTATTTTGCCTACGCCGCTGAAATCCTTATTTCGAAATATTTGGAAACAAAGAAGCACGTATATGTATAGGTATTGTTATAGATAGTGTCGCAAACGATACTGAAGCACGGGACTAAACACGAGACACCTGTCTCGTCTTATCTTGGTAGGTATTTTGTAGGTATTTTTATACGCAACGGAATTATTCTGTCTCAAGTTTCGTTTCTCTGTAGAAATCTGTGTCATTACTAAATTGGCTGGGCTTGCATTCGGATGTTTTTCTTGTTGGTATCTGAAAATTCCGTTTGGAAATAGATTGAGCAAAAATTTATTAATAATCCGCAAACGAAAGCAGTCACAGTCGCAAGTCTGTTTATAGTTAAAATATGTACAGGATCACTAGTAACTAACGTACATCTGAAGCAACAACATTTTGTTCCACGACTTTCGGAAATTCACGAAAAAGTTGGATTCTACATGCAATTTGTTTGGGGACAATTAACTTTTTATATGGTATAGCTGCTTTTTGCACATATCCTTGAATAAAAAAAAATCGGACAAAATGGTATATCAAATCCCTCTTAATCAAATAGGTTTTATTGTGCGTTATTTAATTGAAGTGAATTCTAACAAACAATTTCCAGTAACTAGGTTACTTTACTAATACTACAATTTTAATTCATTCAAAAATCACGTTCATACGAGTACATACCTATGGTACCCATTTTGCTGATTGTTGGAATTAGCGGAGAAGACAAGTTGTGGCATCAATAAAAAAACTAAATCAATTGTTCATATATTTTTATTCCAAACAAAACACTTATCAGCATATTTCGTTCACAACGTATTGACATTCATAAATCGTGTCTTATCTCTAATTAAAACACGCTAAAGTAACAAAATAAAAGAAACAACAAAACGTAACACTTATAATCATAAAAGGCAGCTTCGAATAGACTCAATAAAAAAAACCTAAACAACTGTTTCACTCATCATCATCATCATCAATATCTTTTATAACGACTTTATTCTTCTTTTGCTTCTTCTTCTTGCTTTTATTTTCATTATCTTCTACCAACACTTCTGCATCAGAGTTTGGCAAAACTATAGTGATGTTAATGCTACTTTTGCCGGTACTTTCTTCAGAATTCTTGCTTGTTTGAGAAGCTGGTGGTGGATAATATGGAGGATAAAACGATGGTGGTATTGCTGGTGCTGCAGCTGGGGCAGCCGCTGGTGCTTCTATGATCTCTGCTTTATTTTCTCCTCCTTGCCCTTTACCTCTGCTCCCAGCTTTAGCGGCCAAGAAGACTGTGATTAGTTCTGTCAAGTCTATTCCGTTTTTGTTACCTCCTGAATCACCTCCGCCTGCTGGTCCATTGTTAATGATGATGATTGGTTGGTTAGGATGAGCGTCTCTCAAAGACATAGCGTCTTCGTAACCTTGATACGATATTGAAGGGTTATTTGAGTAGATATTTGGTGGTGGGGGAAAAAAAGGTCCTATAGGTGGTCCTTGGATTGGGTTAGGGCTTGGTGGTTGTTGTGCTGGTGCGTATTGGTTGGACCCTGGCCCTTGCTGCGTGTAAGGTACGAAATATGGTCCGTAGTCGATAAGTCCGCCGTTCCATTGGCTTTGAGCTATATTATCCTGAAAGTTTCAAGGACAAAACTTAACTGGGGAACTTATTTAGATTATGTAACATAAATTGTCTGTAGAATAATTTCATAAGCTATGTCAGCGGTATAGTCATTAATTGAACAAAAGAATAGAAAAAAATATAAGTATTAAGGAAGAGAAGAGAATATTTCACTGACCTTTGTAAATGATGATATAACTACGTATATGAGGGCAAGTAACTTATGTTGAATCATTTTGTCACCATTTCCAAATTGTGACTATTAAAGAAAGTGTTAAAGACAACCTTATATTAATTAGACTACAAAAAATATAATTCATTTCGAAACTATCGACAATTGCTCTTTCAGTCGAGTAAAATGAAAACACTTTTTTATTTGTAGAACTTTTATTCTTTGAGAATACTTTTGATGGTTTACTGTTAATCGTATAATTTTACAGTTATGAAGTTGAGGCATCTGCACTTCGGAAGACAACACTAATTTCTGGAGTGTTGGTGCAGGTGGAATAAGTGCATGAGTTGGCATCATTCGAGCTGCAGTCGCATGACGAGAACCCGTTGGAGCAGCCGCAGGGGAATGGGAAAGGATAGGGGAAGTAGTTGCAACCACTACCGCAGCCGTTGCTGAATCCGTTGCATCCGCAGCTTCCGTAGGTGTTGCTGCAGCCGCAGCTGTTGCCGTAGTTGCAGGACGAGCAGCCGCAGTTGTTGATGCAACTTCCGCAGTTTCCGCCGCAGCTGCCTCCGCAACCACCGCCGCAGCCACCGCCGCAGCCACCGCCGCAGCCACCGCCGCAGCCACCGCCGCAACCACCGCCGTAACCACCGCCGTAGCCGCCGCCGTAACCACCACCAAAACCACCATAACCACCCCCATAGCCTCCCAAACCACCTCGTTGGCTCAGCAGCAGAATGAGCCAGTACAGGAAATGGTGGTTGTCATCATCATCATCATCATCTAGAATGATAGGAGGCATGCCACCGAAAGGCGCCATGCCACCGAAAGGCGCCGGGAATCCTGATCCAGGGAAACCGCCTGATAAGTCTGGGTAGCTGGGAATGATAGGGGCTGGTACGGGAAGAGAGTCAGGTTGAAGAATTGGCTTGATTATGGCAGGGATCACGAACTGGCCAGCGGGCGTGACGGATCCGGTTGACACGCATGATGAAGGTACTTGGATGCACTGCTGACATAGCACGGAGGAACCCTGAAAATAAATAGACCAGTTTAATTTACTATGAGATACCAAGAGCCAAAGATGATGTATCTACGCAATCATATCTATCATCAAAACCAAGATCAGTGTAGCAAGAGTATACGACTAAGAAGAAGAGATCCTCTTAGGAAATTAGCCTCGGTAAAAAAATCTTGGAGTTAAAGCTGACTGATAAACCTATCTTACCTCCAAGAGCAAGGCTACGAAAACCAACTTCCGGAAACCCATTTCGAAGGTCCACTAGTGAACTTAAACTTGACACAGCGACCTTTTTATACGTTCCTAGTTTCAAAATATATCGGTTACTGGGTAATTTTCTGATGTAACTCTTTTCAAGGATGGTTTTGGGCACGTAATGTTGTGTTATGAGATAAAGTGGTTAGAATTTCCTCCGTGTGTAGCAATGTGTTTCGTAGTTGGAGGAAGAATTTTTTTATGAAATGGCTTGAAGTATTTCACGTGGTTGCTGTAATAAGTCATATTCAGTACATTTACATCAACCGTGCACGTGTTCTGGCGTCTACTGTCCTGTGTCCTAATTAGACCATCGTCAGTACCTTTAAATAGAAAACTTTCTTCCGCGTCTCTATTGTTAGCCAATCGTACGTGTGTCAGATCGGGAAAGGTGTAATGAAATACCATTTAGTAAGAAAACTGTTTATTTAACTCTTTTACATTGTCGAGGACGCTGATATCAATTCAATTCGCAAGAATTTAATAACATGAAATCTAAATTAAGGAAAATTTTAACATTATTGTGAGAAAATATTATATTCTTGTATTGTAAAAAAACGTAAGACACCCTCAACGAAAAATATTAAATTAAGAGTTAACAATAGGACAGTTGCAAGGTACGGGAATAGGGTATGGGACAGGGATGGTGTTACATCCGTTGTTGCAACCTCCGTTTCCACCGCAGTTTCCTCCATAGCCACCACCAAAACCTCCTCCGAAACCTCCATAACCTCCTCCGAATCCTCCGTCAGCTAGGAGGAGGATGAGGAGTAGGGGAAGGAAGCTCTTCATGCCGTCATCGTCGTTGTTGCTTCGGACGATGATGGGCTGCTGAGGAGGGTAGTAACCTGCTCCAGGGCCCATAGCTCCATATTGGGCTTGGACCAGGATCTGCAGAAAAAAATGTGAAGTTTTTTTTTACATGAAATAGGCTCACGCTTGACTACAACTTGCCTGATGTTAAGCAACGTTATAATCTACGATCTAGCGCGCTTGCCTAGAAGAAACCTAGTTTTGGTTGTTTTATGAAATTATTTAGTATAGGATTATAGTTAAAGCAAGGTAAAGACTGTTGAAAAACATTGCCCTTGCCAATTCCATCCATTCCATAAGTCGATTTTCAGTTTCAATTTAAGAAGCTTCTAACTATTTAAGTTTTATAGAGTGTTAAGTGTTTGTTCCAGTTTATATTTCTTATTACTCATAATATTTCTTGCTTTTTCGCCCAAGTCCAGATTTAGACGGTTCGTAATCCTGACTCTTATACGTTTATACGTAGGTATGAGTAAAACATCACGAAAAGATTCTGAATCATACACAAATCCCACCAAACTTATATATAAATAAAAACAAGAATAACTACAAAATCAGTATGAACAAATTCGTTGTAACCAAAACATTACTCACGTTAAAACAGGAGAGTACAAAAAAACCGAACCACAATATGTTGGGCGACATATTTTTAACTTTAAAAAACAAGTTAACGTCTTTACTTTTATAACTATGTCTTGCTATTATTGGTAATAGTGTTATCAAACCGAAGAATCAATATGTTACTTCATAACAACTGCTTTTCGTCACGTAGGGTGTTGTTTTAAATTTCTAAGTACATAAGTGTGTTACAAAAGTCACCTGCCGGTATTTATATAATCGTTACGTTTCTTAATATTTATCTGACCATTATCAGTTTTAACATATTTTTATCTGTACGTTTTTAAGTTATGTGAACAATCCGATTTCAGAGGAATATGTTTTCTTAAATTTCTTATTCATCTGCCTGTGGACAGGCTTTTAGTCAATATGTTCAAAAGAGCTTTATGTTTCGTGATCATTTTCCTTATTTTTTATTAATTTAAATTGTTGGGCTAGAATATTGGTACATGTTTATATTTGTTTATCATAGCTATGCAACTGTCAACTGTGACTGCGGTCAGTCCTTGATTGAGTCACCAAAATTAATAATAATAATTTATTTAATGTTGCACAGAAAACTTTATTCTGGGATACATAGTTTATTAATAACAGGTACACTTTATTTGCTTACAATGATATTTAGATGTTCTAGGAACAATACTGACAACAGATTCGGGTTCTGTGGGTCGGATGCCCGACAAAATGGTAGGTATCGGCTGTTTGTCATAGTTAGTACAGACAATAATCACGTCATGACAATGAAGCCATATTAAAGCGATAATTTGTATGTTTTGGTTAGTTTACACTTGTTTTTAAATAATGTTTATGCGTTGATACAATATAAGTATATCCCTCAAACGTAATAATTTCCATGCATATTTTTATCTGAGTGTTTTACCTTCTAATTTTTAATAATTAACCTTTGATAGTGTTTTATTCTAGCGAGTATACACACACTCTAGTGTTGAAACAATTATACTTCTGTTTTTCTTATCGAACGAGAGTGGCCAACTCTGGTGTCGAGAGTTTATCAAGCTATCCTAAGACATGTCTTAACGACTGCCGTACTGCACAAACAGCCGGGACCTACAATTTAACGTGTCATCCCACGGAAGCGCCCAAAATGGAATGTCACTTTTCGGTCACCCATCCAGGGACTGATCATTATACATACAATAAATATTGCTCAAACCCCAGTTGTGCTTTCAAAAATTGCCTAAACAACTTTAGGGATTTTGTTAGTGTTACCTTAGGGGCCGTCCATTAATCACGTGATGTTTTTTTTGGCATTTTTTAACCCCACCCTCCCCCGTGGTGATACATGGTGAGGTTTAAGACTAACCCCCCCCCCCCCTCTCATATCACGTGTATTTTTAAAACCTACAAAGAATCTTAATTTTCTACTTTTATTGAAATTAAATAATACAATATTGCCTAGAGGTAAGCAGAAAAATTACAGGACTTGCAGATTGTTTTTGTTTTTCGGTTGAATATCGCGCGTTAGTCGAAAAAATAAATACACGTGATATGTTACTACACCCCCCCTCCCCCCTCGTGATCTTTCGTGACTTTATTATGGACCCCTCCCCCCCCCTTTAGAGCCTCACGTGATTAATGGACGGCCCCTTACCTGGCTAAAATTTCCATAATTAATCACCTACCGTTTCTCTCATCCTTCTCTGCCACCATGAAATCATGCATTATACATACCTTTTTCAGTGTAATAAAAATACTTTTAGAGCCTAAATTAAGGGAACATTCGTCGCAGAAATAAAAAAAAGAAAACAGACACGTAAAACAACAAACTGATTTAAGCTTTATTTAAATTTATCATGTGTAACTAAAAAATATTAATTATTTTTATCCTAGAAAAGCATATAGTAAGGTAGCGAATATTCCACGGCGTATCGGGCTGCCGCCTCTGTATCCGCCTGTATAGCCTCCGCGACATCCGCGGCACGGTAGCGCTGTAGCAACCTTGGGAAAAAACACTTGGTTAAAATGTCTACTTAGTTTATCGAATTTTTCAAATAATTGAACACCATTATTTAATTCGTTTCCAAAAAACTGGTTAGTTACATACAACATCATCATTAGTCAAGGACCAGTGACGAGTACACGAAAAGAGGCCTATGTTCAGCAACGAGTGAACACATCACTATTTCATAAGTCAGAAAAAGGATTCGTAACATAGAAGTAAAGAACCTACCTACTAATAAATTGTCAAAAAATTAGATCAATCACAATGTAACTACCTATGTAAGTACATATTTTTGGTATACTTACATGTAAAAGCAAAATAATCACGAAAAGTAACAACCAAGTTTTGTAAGACATGTTGTAATTATGAACAGAATCCGTGTGATTTAACAAGATAAAAAAACCTGTATTTATACCTTAAGCATCTTTGTTTGGATCTCCTTTGTTTTCTGCGTATTTGAAATGATATCATTAAAATTAGGTCAAATTAGATAAATGTGTTCGTCACATTACAATAATTATATCACCAATTACGCATAAACAGGTAATTAATAATGCGTTAATGTCATAAACTTATCATTGTTTAACTTAACAAGGAAAGACCAGTTACAAGTACAGAGCAAATAATTTATTTATAGAAGTCTTATCATATATTCTTATAGGTATCTATTTCGATAAATACTTAAAACTTTGCTTTTTGTTTGACTATATTTTTAATCTTCGTCATAATCTTCATCTGATTCAAATGTATCTTCTTCTTCAGAAATTTCAGGACTATTATTTACTTCTTTTACAGGCTCTATTTCTTTTACCGGTTCAATTTCTTTTATAGGTTTTGTCTCCTGTGCTGTTTCTTTTTGAATCAACTTTTCACTTTTATCGGATTGATCTGTTAGTTTTGCGAAAACTTCCACAGGTTTCTGCTGGCTATAGTTTATTTGGTTCGAGTATCCTGTATTTATCACGGGTTCTGGTTTAACGAACTCGTTGTTCTGGTTATTATTGAAGCCACAATTGGGGCACGGACAACCGCCTTTTCTGTCGTTTAAGAGGGTAAGAATTAGAGGCAGTATAGCTTTCATGCTCGATGATTTCTCAGCTCTGGATCCTAACATCGCTGGGAAAAGAGAAGCTATGGGGTTCCCACCACCTTGCGGTAAACCAGGGAGGATAGATGCAAGAGAATTACCACCGCTTTGTGGCATTCCAGGGAGCATAGAAGCTAAAGGATTGCCTCCTCCTTGAGAACCTTGCATCTGAGACATCACATAAGACATCAGAGATTGTTTATCCATCGGCATATTGTTCGGCATGTTGTTCATAACTGGCTGTTGAGTAGGAGCCTCCACAATTTGCTGATTTTGGTTTACATTTGATGTAGGCTGAGTCTGTACTGTATAAACTGTTGGCTGGTTTTGATTTTGGTTTGGAGTTGGTTGATTTGGAACAGTTGCCATCTGAGACGGTTGGACAGCCAGAACTATAGGTTGACTTTGCACTGAGGCAGCTTGAGAAGTTGGAAACATTACTATTGAGTTCTGCATTCCCGTAGTCTGTTGATTTGTGACAGGAGTCACTACTTGATCTGGCATAGAGTATCTTTGGCTTTGTTCTTCATTGACTTTATGGACAGGAATGGCGTATACTTGCTGGTTCTGTTGTGTTGGTGCGTTGTTACTGGGCACAGTTTGGTACGATACGACAGCTGGTTGATAATTGACCGGCTCCGAATATGATGTTGATATTTGTTGAATGTTTTGCGGCTTGTTCACAGGAGCAGAGACCACGGCTGCGGGATTCACTTGGTTTTGCGATATATATTGTTGCTCGTAATTTTGCTGAGATGGGTTTACGTTATTGCTCCTTTGGTTCTGAGGTGTCTGTCGAATATTGTACAATGCCGAGAAAATCGCACCCGAATCTTGGTTCTGTTGCTTCGGAGGCGGTGAATTTGTTAGTAGGTTCGCGGACTGCTGCGAATTGCCTTGTTGGAAATTTATTTGTGGGTTTCCACTGTTGGTTTGATAAGGGGCTTGAATATTAGATTGCTGGTAAACTTGTTGCGTGTTCGTTGGTTGTGGGTTGAAGTTTAATCCATTTTGTGCGATTTGATTTGCTGCGCAGTTAGTTTTTTGATATGTCTGCTGTGGTACTGCTGCATTTTTGTAGCCATTGTTCACACATTGTTGTGCTAAAGTATTCTGAAAAGTAACAAAAATATTTTGTAAGCAAGGAAAACTCGGCACAGATAAAATGTGCACTTGAAAATCACGTGCGCTTTTGTTTATTTTTTAAGTCGATAAATCTAAAGACAAATACTGGCATCTTTCAATATTTCCCAACAAAATATGAGGAGCATCTTAGATTAAATTGATCATGAAGAAACAGCAAATTCAAAGAACAATGAAAGTTACCTGTAAAAATATCAGTAATATAAATAAACCAGGAGATATGTTTTCTGCCATCGCCATTTCGAAAATTCTTCAAAAGGTTTCCATAAACTTGTTATATACAACGTATTTATCTTGTAAGATCTGGCATAATCGTTTATTTTATCTGAATATTGATATGAGTAGTATCTTTTGTTTAGCTTTCGAAGCACGTTCTGAGACAGAATCTAATGAATAATTATTTGTTTATGATATGTCGATAAAAATGGACATCTGATTGGAGATGTTACGACACTGTGATGTCTCAGAACGATACTATGTTAAGTATTTTAATACTTTAAAAGAAAGCACAGTATTATAGTCATACAACATGGAAAAGGGGAGCAGAGGTTTGGGGGAAATTTATCGATATAAATCTGTACCCTATCACACAATAATACAATACATAACATATTGTACATAATGTCATAAATTCACTGTGATCGAAAGATCTAAGAATGAATTTTATTTCACATTTTTAATCCTAAAACTCATTTTTTTTCGGTATCTCTTTTTGTTAAGATACCGAAAAAAAGGAATTGAAGTATCTTTAGAAGATGCCTAAGACAGGAATAAAAATGTAGGATTCAAAATGCGTATAAGTACCTTAATAGGTACGCCTGACAACAAATGAAATAAATTAGAACGAAAGTGAAAAGTTTTTGACGAAATGCCAATCAAAGCCAACTATGTCATATTACTGATTAACTATCAGTCGTTGAATAAGTAAGGCTATGCGTTTTTAATCAGTATATCGTCCAGAATCTATTTCTTTTCATTATCAGTCATTAGTGGAAACAAGCAACGGCCCCCGAGACGTGAAAAAATACAGCATAGGTACACGTAAATTACACAGGTGCCATGAAATTTTCATCCTAATCATATGCTTATAACCGACTTGGAAAATGAAAAAGGAGGTTGTCAATTCGACTGGTATCTATGTATATGATATTGTCAGGGTGCCATTAGGTTTCTAAACACGTGTACCAATTATCGTATATGTATGTTTGTGTGAATGTATGTTTGTAGATTACCGATATCGATATGACTGTCTGTATAAATAAAGTATGTTTCTACTAGATACCCAATATTTAGGTTATAATTTAAGTTATTTTATCGGTTGAGTAAGTCTTACTAACTAAATACAAATAAAAAAATATTGACGTGACAAATATGTCATCAAAATCGGATTGTAGTATTTGAGATACGAATAAAATACCTATAGCCGCCAAGGTAACAAAGTCGTCTTAGTTTTTACAAATTACTTCTTATATTCATACTTTTCATAATACTTTATTTACAATAATAAAATATAAAAACAAGGGAAGAAAAACTAAACATACTACTTCTAACTACTACAAAAAGGGGCACTTAGAAAATCTTTAGAAAAGCCTAAAGATAATCTAAGTGCTCCAGCCCACTACCATAGGGCAGCGTGCCCAGCATACTGGCCGCATTACCACGCTGGATGGCAATGCTGATACGTTGAGCCAGAAAAAGGCCAGCATTTTGGTCACGCGTCGCGTCAACCAAGCGCTCCGAGAGGTTTTGGAAAATAGTATGGGCTCCCGGACCCCACGGCCCCAAAGTCTCGACTCCAAAAGGCTCAAATATGTAACCTCGGCCGAGGTAAAATCAACCTTAACCTTAACTTATATGTAACCTTTTTATAATACAATTTATTATTCATATAAATGATGTCTGTTATACATATTATGATGTATGTATTCTCATATTTATAAAGTTATCACCGTTCGTTATAAAGGGTTGAAAATGATCTTGATCGGAAATTTTAAACCTAAATTGGAATGAGCAAAGTTTTCAAGTTTGATTGAACCTGAAAAGTTTACCTAATATTTCATTGGGATAGTTTCGAGTTTTCGTCACGGACTGAATATTGTCAAGCATTTTTCGTAAAAGACTAAGCTAAACAATCCTTTATTGCGATAATTTCATCATTATGTTATAGTTTTAAGTGATTTGTCTCTCTCGCTCGTTTTTTAAAATATAAATGTGAGAGAGAGAGAGAGACAAAACGCTTTTTAACTAAACAGTTGCTAAAATACGGTTATAAATAGTATATCTTTATCTTATTGTTTTGAGAAATTGAAACCTGATCAGTCCTGCTGTTGCTTTTGCCAGTTTGCTAAAATAAAATATCAATGTTGTCTTAATTTCAATCAGCATTGTGTTTAGAATTGTCGGTAAAAACTAAACACAGCTTTATTTACTAAACTAGGATAAATAAGAATTCGTTTAATTCGCCATGTACTTAACTACTTAAAAGTTAGACAGAACCTTGGGATTCCAAAACAATCATCACACAGCGGAAATAAACTCTAACAAATTTCATAAAAATGTTTATTTTAAAGCTTAAACTCTAGTTTAATAAATAATATTCATCCTAAATCACAACTCCAAATCGCCAAACCACGACCAACTTTCTTCAATTCTTTTACCATGTACTAAATCTTTTTAATTTCTCTCTATGTTTTCTTAGTTGGTTTCTTTTCACCGCCACCAGAGGCAGCACTGGAGCTACTGCTGCTCGAACTGACATTATTGCTCGGATCATTCTCGATACTCGTTTCATTTTTACTCTCATCATCGTTTTCAGTGTCCACGTTTATGACTTGAGTTGGGTCTTCGTTGCTTTTATCTGGCGTTGCATCATCATCATCATTGTTTGTGTTTTGTATGATGGCATTGTTAGTTGGGAATGGTATGGGGTAAGGAACAGGGACTGTCCTTGGGCTGTTGCAGTAGTTGCAACAACAGTTTCCGCCTCGGTTTCTTGCTGCTAGTAACAGAACTGCCAAAAGAAGGCCGATGTCTTCGTCACTGTCATCGTTGTATGATAACGGGTTGCCGTATAAACTGGGCGAGAGATATTGTGCCGATACTTCTTCTTCCTGAAAAAATATAAAGGGGTTTTATTTAGAAGCGATCGTGACGTCTTCGACTGCACAATTTGTTAACGATTCAACCAAAGATCAGTAATATTCATCAATCAGTTCTTAAATGGATATCTTCTTCTTATCGAATGAAAGTGGTCAACTCTGGTGTCGAGATCAAGCCGCCCTAAAAGCCTCTGACATGGCTTAACGAATGCCGTACTAGACAAACAGCCGGGACCTACAATTAAACGTGTAATACGACCCACGGAAACGGCCAAAAATATAAGATAAAATTAACAAAAAACTTAAAATGATAAACAGTGCAGTGTGTTACACAAACGTATTTTAAATTAACAATTTATTTCAACAACTTACTTGACAACTGAAAAAGAAAATAAGAGCAGCAGCGTACAAAATAATAGGAATTTTCATTGTGCTAACAAAGTTATAAGAAATATTAGAAAAATAACAAAAACTCTTTCCCCATACAAGTACTCTAAGATATTAACTTGATTCTTGCTTAATTAACATCTTTTATATCGAAACATTAGTTCTAAATCAAACAATGTAGCAACATGTGCTTATCAAGATAATATTTTATTGATAGTGAAGTTATTATCTCAATACATATTGCGTAGTTATGATGTAACTTAGATCAATAGATAACTCTGTATTTATCCAAGCTTGCTAGTTAACTGAAACTAAGTTTAGTTTGAACGTGGTTGTCTTTATATTAGTTGGCAATTTGATGTCGATATTACGGACTAAGAAATACAAGTATAGTTTTACATATCCCGGAATATGTACCTATATATAAACCAATAATAGCTACATACCTACATATTTTATGTAGATACATACATTTTAAACACTTGTTTGAGATAATATTATATAAGTTTCTGGTAATTTAAGATCTAAGTAAAAATAAAAATATTTTGAAAGATTAATAAAATTAATTTTCGCAAGTCATTTTGTGATCGAGTGAACAAATCATAAATTTTAAAAGGTAGGTAAAGGTGCTCTAGGTAGGCCTTATGTCCCGTATTGAGCTGAAATAGGGTCCAATAGATAGTAATACTAATACATATAATCTAATATATATAATAGCATAGTAATAAATAATAATAGTCTTACGATACTATAATTAATCATACAAAGATTGTAAGCGATTTTTTCCGCTGACAGCATCTCAATGTTGACTTTCCGTTGATTTATAACAATGGAGGTTATGAATAGCTAACAAAAATAAACTACGCATTGACTTTATTGTAAGTAGCTATATCTTATTGCTTAGCGATAAAGCCTAGTTTTGCTTGTACAATATCGTCGAATAAATAAATAAATAAAATAAATAAATAAATATTTCAGGACATATCACACAGCGCCATCTAGCCCCATACTATAACGGTAACGTAGAGTATCTTGTCAATTTACTATGAGAGTAAAAGATTAGCTTAGTGGGTAGTGGCTCTGCCTTCTAATCTAAGGTTGCGGGTTCGATTCCCGCATGACACAAGTAATTATGAATATTAATATTTATAATTGCTTGTGTTGAGTCTGGTCGGTTCTATGTATAATATGTATGTATTTAAAAAAAAGTATGTAAGTATTATATCCGTCATCTAGTACCCACAACACAAGCGTTTGCTTGGTGTGGGGCCAGGTGGCGCTGTGTGCAATGTCCCAGAATATTTATTTATTTATTTTTAAAGTAGGTAAATACTAAACTAAGATAGAACTGAATAAAGTAAAAAAAAAAAGTAAATTTCACTGTTGCTGTCTTTCAAAACCCTTATAGTTTAGCAGATATGTATTCATACGTGATCAAGTAAGGCAACAGTTAATGCGGTCACTCATAGGTGACCATAAATTAACCATTATGATTAGATAATACGACGAATTAACGGTTCTGGCATTTCATAAAAACACGTCAAATATAGATCCCTTTTTTAACACTGAATAGGCCAACGTTTGACTACAGCCTACCTGATGTTAAGCAACACTGTAGACTAAGATGTTGCACGTTTGCCTAGGAGAAACCTATTTACTCTGGACTTGAAGACCCCGGGTTAAAATTTTCTGGAAAAAGAGCTTCAGGTAGAGAGTTCCATAATTAATTCCCTACGGTAATTTCCAAATACTCAACGCCAAAGTTGTTTATCAGATGTTAGTTTCTCACACAATGTCTAGATACTTGGCGCTAATAATTACGACGTTGAACCTGGCCCAAGATCTTGTTATGAGCTCTGTCATCTTCTTCGTCGCCTTTCGACAATCTATTCTTAGTGTATAAACAAGACATCAATCTTTTGACATTGGTTAATTAGTTTATTGTACGCCGGAACACATATCATCGAAATTGAGCCAACTCTTTGCTACTACTAGTTTTTTGTGTAAGATTACTGAACTCTGCAGTGGTCGAGTTTTCTGACATGAGATAACAATGACTATTATCTGTGCTGTAACTATTTCAGATTTTATTTATGTTTTTACGTATAAGAAAGTACGTGCCGTTTAGATTACGTTCTGTTTCTGTTGAACAATGTCAATATCTTAATCGATAAACAAGTGGAGAAAAACTAAGAAAAAGAGACACACATTCATTTATGCAGCATTTTATTACACTTACATTTTTGTAACTTCACTTATAACACCTAGAAATAAATAACAATAGCATATGTACCACACACGAAGGGTAGATATGTAAACATAATAGAACATACTTAATTATTTACAGTATTCGTTTTTATGGTCGTTTTTGGCTTCGAACCTTTTTTACGCGATTTATTGTTTAAAATGATCGGATTATTGGTTGGAATCGCTATTGGATAAGGTATAGGAGTAGGGGGCTCAGGGCAACAACAGCAGCAATTACCACCGAAATCGTCAGCTATCAACGCTATCAGAATTAAAGGTAACCAACTTCTTGACCGCGACCTTCTACCTTCTATTATTATAGGAGGTAAAGGATTCGACGGAAACAAACCAAATAAATCAGAATTATCAGTACTTGTTTCCGCAGGTACGGGAATCTGAGGATACGCTGTAATAATAGTTATTTTTGGCTCAGGAATTGTTGGAGCCGGGACATTGATCGATAAATTTATAGGAACGGGAGTATATTCTTCTGTTACAGGAACCGGGTTCATAAAACAATCGTAAACGGGTTTCGAAGGGTAGACGGGAGGTAAGTTTGAGACTTGGTAGTTTGGTAAGGAAGGTGTATTTGGGATATATTCGACTGGTGTGATTGGCTGAGGATAAGTCACTTGCTGGATAGGAACTTGGGGAGTTGAGGCCCAATTTTGTATGGGTATTGATGGAAGATTCGGCGTAGGTAGAACCTTCACAGAAGTGAGATCAGTAGTCAAGCATGGAGTATTTGGTAATACTAATGACTGAGAATATGGATTCACTGCTAATGGTGATTGTAAGTACTGATTTTGAAATGCAGCAGGGAATATATTTTGTGGTTTAGAATTTTGTGGACAGGGCACTGCTTGGTTTGGCACTGGTGGAGCAATAGGCTGGCGTACATTTGGCATTACTGATGGGTTGCAGTTAGGATTTTGTACTACAGAAGTTTGTGATGTCATAGGTACCGAAGACACACCTTGCGTGGCATATGATCTTGTCGCAGTTGGATTAAACAATGGATTTGTTGGCAAACACTTCTGGGTACTCTTAGGGAGTTCTTCCTGAGGTATGTTACTGTTTGTAACAGCTAGACCGGGAACTCGTTGGCAATTGTTTGGTTGAACGTATACCCTTGAAGGAAACTGGCCAACATTGGCTATTGGTTTTATCTGTCCAATGTTTTCTGGAACACGTTGGCTTCCAACATTGTACGTAGCTCTTGGTACTTCAGCTGGAAGATTGGCCAGTTGGGGTTGGATGTTCTTTGTAGGCTGCAAACTTCCACTAGGACACAAACCCTTTTGCTGCAAAACTGGTCCCGTACTGCAAACTTCTCCCACTGATTCTTTCAATACCGGTGAAGGTCTCGCACTAAACGGCACGTTCTGACACAGAACACGCGCATTCTGCAAAACAGAGAAACAGGTGTTACATAAAACGGTGATTAATCTCAATTCGCGAAGCGTGCATTACGTGATTTTTACTCACATGTAGACACAGAAGTAGGAAGACGGAAGTGACTGTCCGCCGCCATACAAGCTCCATATTAAACAATTAGACGAGGTACATTAATTTCACTTAATATATCTTGTTGGCGTCATGGTGTTACACGAATCTTATCAAATTAAGTAACGGATTACATAAAGTTTTTGATTGTAATCACTGGTAAAATGTTTTAATTGGGCAACGGTATGTAGAACACCGATATAAATGTAGAGTTTTAGTTTACTAATCTATGTCTGTGTAATAGTTTTGCCTATCTAGGTATCTGGTAACTTGACTGATAAAGCTATATTTTTATTGATTTCAACTTGAAAAATAGTTTATTTTTAACGTTTGAATCTTGAAATTGTAAACTATTTCAATATTTTTTAATTCTTTACACGTATTTTAACGTTTCCTTTGTTTGTTTCAGGTGAGACTATACAACGATAACCATCAACCTATCACAAAGAAGCGACTTGACCTGCCATCGGCAGGAAAAAGCTAGAGAGGTAAACAAAACAATCCCAGAACGAATATATGAAAACTTTACTTGTAGAGATAAAAAACATAGATAACATCCATCTTAGGCCATAGCTATATCTTACCATCAGGCAAACTACGCTCAAGTGCAAACCCATTTTAGCTAAAAAAGCATAACGCATAACGAATGAGTTCTTACTGGAATAACCAGACCTAGAATAAAACTAATAGTGTTTATGTTGGCCTGTTAATTCCGCATTCATGGCACAACGGAATGACGGATCATCGTGGTGGTTTTAATAAGGAGATAGTATAGGGTGATACGATATTATTCAAGTCGTGGGTTCTTTATGGATGAGGCCTGCAAAAGTTCGACGCAGCTGGCACATTCAAAGAGAGGCCTATGCCCAGCAGTGGGATATAGAAAGCTGTGGATGATGAGGATAGGGTGATATGAGTTAATATTAGTTGCGATACAATACAAGTAACGCCACAAGTGTGGACTAGTTAGGTTTAAAGGATGCAAGCTTAATTAGTTAGAACAAGTCGTTTTATTTAAATCTACTCCCCAAATCTATCGCCATAAGCATTCCTTGTAGAGGGACAGTACTTTCTAGCCATCTTGTCAAACGGGGATCCTTTCTCCACGTCATAGTTAGTGGAGATTTTATTCCACAAATGGTGTCCGTATATTTTGTCTTCGTGCTGCAATATTTCAGGCATTTCCACTTCGTATTCTTTGACGAAGTAATATCCAACGCGAAGCCAGTGGATGGGGTAAACCGTGATGGGATTGTAGATGCGGAAACCTGGAAATTAATTTATCGGTTTGTTAATAAAATTAGGCCCAATTGCACGACATTATAAATACATTTAGCCATATTTGCTTGAAAATTTTGTCGCCATTTCCGTTTAAGTTTCGTTGTGCGTGGGCTTTAAAATTTAGACGCCTTTCTTACATTTGTCACAGAAACTGACAGAAACAGATTGTTTTTATTTGGGATAATAATAAGCCAATGTCACTCAAGACTCTCTATACAACCACTATACTAAAAGTCACGATGATTCGTAACTCCATTGCGGTGTGTAAAAGTAAATATCAGACCAATTAACCAATAAACAAACTTTCGCTCTTATTGAAAAATGTAATAGTAAACGCGTACCTACATACCTTGACATTGCATTGATGACATCTGAATAACTTGTTTGACTTTACAAATTTCTCGCAGAGCCCGTTTTAGAGCTCCCGATCCATTATAATCCCACAAATCTGGCCGGTAATCGTCTTTGATGTTTCTGAATAACATTATGATAATTAGTATTAGCTAAGATTAGACCTACTTATTATTTTTATTACTAACCGTCTTTGGGGTGATTTTAAAATATACCTATACCGACTCTCATACGTTTATATCCGACTGCGCAACGCAAAACAAACAAACAAAAAAGCTTTATTTCTTTAAGTTTACAAAAAACAATGTGCAGGTGATACAAAAAATAATATAATATGTTCATGAAACATCAGTGGATCCATCCCAGAGGTTGACCCTCAGCCCCGAACTAAGCTGAAGCTTGTGTGTCGGATACTGGAGATCTTCCCCAAGGATGGAAGCAAAGACTTACAATTATCAAAAGAAGGTTATGTGTTTACCTGTCTTCTATGTATGTATGTAAGTTCTTGTGCGGTACTCCAGTTTACATTTAACTTATAGTTTCACTTTTGAACACAAACAACGATAATAAATAAGTATTTAACCGTAGCCTAAGATGTATCAAGCTTACTTAGATAGGTTCCCAAATATTCATTGATTCAGTCTAATATATTGTATTGTTAATATAAGGTTTAATGTCCTTACTAAAAATAGAAGCAAAACGCTATACGTAAGTTCTCGAAACTTCTACCGAGTATAGAACATAGAAGGAAGCAATAACTCACCGAATAATTAACTTGGTCAGTTTTCCTCCGACGCCATCACGACTAAACCCCATGGCTGCTATATTCACCACTCGCTGTGACTCTCTTACTGCCCAGTTACTCCCAAACCGATCCAAAGGTTTCACCAAAAGCATATCAGAATCTAAGTAAATACCTCCATACTTGTATAAACTAATAAACCTCAGCATATCAGCTGTATGTTCCACCAAATAGTGACTCCCGGTATTACTGCCAAGGGATAAAAGGTCGTATAATTCAGTCCCTCTGGCGTATTCTGGGCTAAGTATCCTCGCAAATTGAACGTTTGGTAGTTGAGAAAGAATCGCCAAAGAACTCTTGTTTAAAACTTCTCCGGATATAGGAGAGTTGAAAAGCACGTAAACAGTTCGGTTCGGATGTAATCTTGCAGCAGATTCGATCGCACAAGCTTTTCTCGAGTTCAGGCCGCCGATACAAGAAGTCTCGTGAAAGAATATGGAATCAAACTTTGGCTTGATTTCTTCGACTGATGGTAAAGCATCATTTTCCGTCTCGTAATGACACGAAATGTTATTCGTTACGTAGCCATTGACTATTAAAACTTTTGCGTCTTGAAGTCGATTATTACCGTAGATGAGTATAGCCAAAATACTTATACATGTGACTATTATTATTAACACCGTATTTTTGTTTGAGCTAGACTTGGCGTGTTGCACCACCATTTTAAAAACAAAACAACAGCATTTATTAAATTTCACAGCGCCTAACAAAATAGTCATGAAGTTTCTAGTAATGTTATTTTCATTTTGTTACTTTGAAAGTGACTATAAAGATTTTGTTAAGATTGCTAAACTGTAAAGTAGAAATTATAGCTAATTACAACGACTACTTTATGACTAAGTAATTAGTATGTACTTTGTAGCTATTGAATTAGGACTTAGAAAAAGTTTGACACATAGTAGGTACCTAAACTGTAAACAACAAATTTATTGGCGGCAATGGCTTTGCTGATGTGTGTGTAATGAAGTCCAATATTTACTTGACATCAAATTATATTAATGTGTTTATTTTTTTCATAGACATGAGAGATTTTGAGTGAGGCAGATATTGAGCTACCACAAATTAATTTTATATAAATGTCTGTGTTTTTGCATCTTAGGTAACACCGATCAAATTATACTGTGATCTTTTTATTTAAAAATTTCTTATTATCGACGGTTCTTTATGACCTCCCTATTTAATAAGACTTGATATTAATATCTTTTTTATCTTAATTTCACATTCAAGTAGATGCCAATTGAGAAAAAGATGAAAATCAAATCAACTTTTTTTAAATATTGAATAATTACAATTTTGTTAGCACGTAATAGTTTGGTAATCGCTTTTCAGCAAATAAACCACACATCCATAATACACAACATTTTAGTAGCATTTTTGAAATAGAAAATGTTCGGTTTGTAAGTTTTTTGGAAAAACTAAAAAAAAAACAAAACCTCAGAAAACTCACGTCGTAACGATTCAGAAAAAATGACGCCGAAAAAAGTATAGTTTGAACTGATGAAATTGTCCGTGGTAAGTAATTAACATTTAAGAAAAATAGAACATTAAAGAAAAGGAGTATTTAATGTCTGTTTTTCTTTCCTTGTTTAGTTAGTAAGGGCACATTTCAGAAAAAAAAGTACAAAGAAATGAACTAACCCTGAATAAGACAGTTAATTGGTGTATAATCTGGTAGCAGCTGCAACTTATGTCGACATCGGTGCCAATTGCTCGTGAAATTAAGCCTTGTGTAACAAGCCTTATCTTACTGATACGGCAAAGAGGTTCGACACTTTCAAGTTCTTATTTAAGACCGTAGACAATAAAAAAGTTATTTTGTCGCAAAGAGGTTCATTACTTTTGTTTAGGACTCTTGACCCCAAGGAACTTTATTACCCTCTCTTATGCTTTACCATGGATAAAAATCCCAGTAGTTAAAAAATATGTCCTATTTTAGCTATTTTGTCATATATTTTTATTATACAATCAATATTTTAAAGGTAAGAGGAAATCAGTGTCAGGTGTCACAAATTTTGCATTTTTTTTCACTGTTTTTTAAATTATTACATAATATAAACCGTTTTTTTAAAAAGACATCATATACATACTGCTAAATTTATTATAATGTATCTTAATCTACTGTGATGCTTAACATCAGGCAGGCTGTGGAAGAAAGAATGTATAAAATTAAATAAAATAAAAAAATGCCTTTGTTTTCTACAGCTCATTATTGTATGAACACCCAATGAAATAATATTTCTTTTTAACTTAAGCATCTACAGATATGTAACTTTAAAACATACACAAGCTAAATAAGGAAAGTCGGGACGTACAAAACTTTATCTTTTAAACAAGGAAGCGCATTGTTAGATGACAAACTAAGTTAATCCTAAGTGACAACAATGTTATCAGTGCTGTGATAAGCGTGGGGCAATGACCTCTGCGGTTGGTGCAAATGGAATCTGGACAAGATAAGTATGTATAGAATCGGAACTAAAACATTCCGGCGAAAATAGCAATAGGAGACTAAAGTGCTGCTACTAAAAGCGCGCTAAATAATCTTGCAAGGACTAACTTGCTTGAATAACTTAGGTAATTGCTAAATGGTTTGATAAACTCTCGTCACCAGTGTTAGCCACTCTCACTTTGGTAACAAGAAGATGAAAAAGGGTTCTAGAAATAATTATGAAAAATTCACAAGCTAAGACATGTTGAAGGAAGTGGAATTCATTGTATTTGTTGTTATCGTAAATACGATTATCACATATCAAACACAACAAGTGAGTTAATGATTACAAAAAAAAAAAACTTATCCATACAATATACATTTTCTAATATAATAGGTGTAGGTACATGTAATTAAAAAGTTAAATACCTATTGCGCATATAATTGTTATTCCAATTCAGAAATCTTTATATTCTGGTTTTATCACACGAAAATGTAGAAGATATCTTTGACACATTTTAGAAGGTTTTACTTACTTTATTCAGAAGATAAAGCTGATTTTCCGCATCTTAAATATATTAAGCGTCAAAAAGCATCTATATACATTAAACACCTAAATGAAAATCATTTAATTTTAACAAAATGAAAAACATTTTCTCCTGCCATTCTGAAATAAACTTTAAGACCTAGTTTATAGAGTATGAAATAGTTTGTGAAGGTTATTGCACTATTGCAGAGTACCCTTGACCCTCTGAAGCGCGCCTGCAGCCTTCGAATAAAAGCCTTCAGCGTTAAATTTTATTACTCCTCCATCAACGAATTTAAAACTTTACTACCTATTACTAGGTTTCGCTCCTTTTAAAAATGGTGAGTAATTTAAGTAACATTTTGTACAGTTTAATTTCTTTGAAAAACATGACAACAATCAAGAATAACAAAAATAACAACTCTTAAACATCATCATCATCCACAGCCCTTGGGATGCCACTGCTGGGTATAGGCCTCCGTTTGTATGTGCCACCTGCGTCGACCTTGTGCAGAGCTCATCCTTGTCGGACCCTCGACTTTGATATACCATCTAAAATAAAAATAAATGAATATCCGCGGGCCTATGCCTAATTTGCTGGGGCCGTTACCAAATTTAATATTTGACAATAATAACTACATCTAACAACGAAATTGAAGCGACCTCTGAAAGATATATCGTGGCCCAAGCACGCCTATACTGGAGTAGAAATGGCCCTCAGATGGGGCCGTAGCAATGTTATGTTACTGAGCGACCAAAATATAGGTTTTGTTTATAATTACCACAATTAAATTATTCGTACAGGTAACGAGTAAATCCTTAACTTTAATATACTATCACCCTTATTCATAAAAAAATACTTAGAAAAATGTTATGCGTACCTAAAACTTCTAAAGCTAAAAACTCGTACAATGTGCCTCTAAGAAATATCTAGAAACGAATAGAATCCTTAAATATCGCAGTCGTTCAGGAATCGATAACAGCCTATTCTCAAGAGCAATGGCTAAAGGAAAGGATTTCAAGATCGTAAAGAGTTACTTTGAAAACGGAGAATTGATACTTGATACCTACTTTTATTGATATCGTCCTGTTTTTGGGACTTATTACAGAATATAGCAGCTACTTTTGCATATTTTTTTAAATGTTACAAATAGTTTTGTGCCCATGTTAGGTTATATTTGTGAAGGTATAGGTTGCGTTTATTGTTTATTGGTTTAAATGACCATAAACGGTGCTGATTGCTAACTATCACTTGCTTTATTTTTTCAACGCATGACCTTCGACACTTAGTACATATGAGATCAAAATAGCTTGAGAAAATATTAATAAAGCTACCAAATATTCCGTGCCTAAATAAATTTACTCAAAATTAGATTAAAAGGTGGTGTTTTCTATCAGTGTTTATATAGCAAAATTTTGAAACTGTAAATAAGTAAGATACATAATTAAATAGTGTCTACCCATATCTAATTCTCGCGTGGAAGCTGCCACAGTCTGGCGGTAGACTGCATCCAAGATGGCCGCCGATCAATGGTCGCCATGGTAACGCGTCGCGTTTCAGCTGAAACTCTGCTGCTAGGGCTGTCCCCGCTGCCTGCTAATTGTTTACTTAATGATTCGATATTTCACTTAAAAAAATAAAATAAACTTATTTGCCAAAAATTTAAAAATATGGCAGTTAAAATGTAGTACTTGTTGTTAATTTATTTGTCCCTTTCCTGATAATTCCACCATCGTGTTCAGTAAAAAAGAAAGTATAAAAAACTTTGTTTTACTATGAATTTGATAATGTGCGTTAATTATAATCTAGATATAGAAATAAGAAATTACTTCCATTTCTACACGTTATGATTTTTTCATTGAACTTAATGACTCGTTTTTCGATCTAATTTGATATGTATTTACCTAATTTAAACAAATTATAAATAAAATGTTTATCTGCTTGTCAATATGAGTTTTTTTTATTCTCTATTGTGCTCTTGAATTGGCACGAACAAAGAAAGCACAAGAATGACAACCCTACTAAAACCAAAATACGATAGAGTTTCACTTTCATCATGCGTGAAAGAGATGTACTATACTATCTTTCTAGTTGACAGACAAGGATACAAATTAGGGAAAATTCACAGAACAATCTCTATGTGATAAATTTCTTGGGTATGTTAAAATTTCGACTGTTTGGTGTCGGATTTACACGCATTCCTGAAATTAGGGCAGTTTACAGATGGGTGAATACCAGTTAATGCCTTCCTTGGAAAGGTAAATTGGTATGGCTTTTTATGAATTTTTGTAACATTAGATTTTATTCGAGTGAATTACTGAATTGTTGTAGGTTAACCTAACTCAGTTAATTTATTAAGTGAAATGTGTTTGATTGTCCGTTTTTGGTCTTGTTTGTTATGTGAGACAGGTCCAGGTAAATTTTAGAAAATAAATAGATTATAATTCATGTTTTTTGTTTATTATTATGTCATTTGTACAAAAGCGAACAACTTACTCGTTACAAACAATAAAATTTCAAATAGGTACCTAGCACCCAACCCAAAACGCCTTAAATTAGCGTCATTTTCTACAATATCTAAAAAAATGCTCAAAGTAAAAATCCCTAATCTTCATAACTACCCGAAAACCCAAGCGCTGAATGACGAAGTTGTTATTAGTAATTTCTCACCGTTCCTTCGCAGAGTTCATGATCTAGAGTTGCTAATTGTTAATTATATATCAGCTAATGAAACGGTCAGACTCGCGAATATCTAGTTAGCAGGAATAATGGGCCTAGGCGCTTGGAAACCGGTAGAATTTGAGTTAATTAATAAAATACGTACGAAATATAACGTCTAAAGTCCTTGTTTTAAAAGCTTTTATTTTTTATTGTCTTTTATCTTTATTTTTAATTGATTTGTAAACAGATTCAGTAAAATCATTCTGAAAACAATCACTATAGTCAACCAATGCCATATGCCTTATAGATCTAACTTAATTCGGTCAATTACCTTAAAAATTGGACTAATTCACAATATTTTATTATTTCTTTCACCAGCTCTTGAATAATAAAGTCTAGACAGCTAAAGAGGATTACAGGCTTATATTTCTTTAATTTTACGACGGCAGAATATTTTGATCATAATATACAATGTACTTGAATAAATTTGCGTTTCAGTTAACTCTTTTCATAAAACACTTTTTATGGGAGTGGCGAACTTTAGTGTCGTTGCTAACTCGGTGTTTATGAATCTATAGATTTACTCGTATATTTTGATAAAATTGTTATTAAGTTACTTAAGAAAAATACTGAATATATTCCGTAATTTAAAACACTTATTTTGTAAATATTTTTTGAACATATGTGAATAAATTCCTGTCATTTTTGATTATTCATATTCATTTATTTTCGTAGGTTTCGTAACGTATTGACTGATTGAATAAAAATATTTTATTTAAATATGTACTTATATCTCGTTAAATCTCGTACCATTATCATCCACAACTGGTTTATTCCCACTGCTGGGCATAGGCCTCTCTCTTGTAATGCCAACCGTCTCAATCTCGTAGATAGCAACAGCAACCCGTATAACTCAACTCGTATAAGTAAACTCATATAACTTCTATGTGAGTTATATCTTCTCAAACGCTGTAAGTGTTTACAAAATTCTAATGAGTTGCCAACGCTACAATGTTCACAATTTAATGGCGTGTTTAAGTTGAAGGGTACCTATACGTTATATAAGTTAAGTTTAAGTTTACTTTAGCTCGCAGAATAACATTTAATGAGCTGACGCTGATTTTGATCGCGTTTGTTATTCCAAGTTAGTATGTAAATGAGGCTGGCATACTCAGAAATCAACGACATGTTACCAAGTTAACGGCACATGTCACATTGTGCTGGAAAAAACCGAGAGATATATGTCAAAGAAATCCACTGAAAATGTTGTATCAGATAAGGCAACCGCCCTCTTTCAACCAATGTCACTAAGTAAAACATTGTTCTATCGATTAAAATAAATAACTGACTAAATCAAAAAGTCCAATGGGCCAATTGGCCGACTCTATTTTCATCTACATTTGGCAGATTGAAAATGTTATTGTAATATCACTTTTAAAGACACATTTTTCAATTTACACAATGTATCCTTTGAGATAAGGCTACACAGCATACATCTTGTCATTTATCACTGGATAGTACAGGTCGAACAAAGCGACATCTGCAGGGCAATCAAGGCACGAGGACTAATCTTTCCACCATTATATCCACCTGTCACCTTACACCAAGTGGATAAAAATGTGGAAAGACTATTAGTCCTCGTGCCGTGCTTGCCCTGCTGAATATGACCGCGGCTCCGCTCAGAACATATGGTGTTTGGTACAGTTTGACAGAGCTCAAATAGGAGTCTATAGATTATTTGATCAATGTTAGAATTGTTGACAGGCATACTTAACTTGCAGAAAGATATGTGATAATGTATATTATGTAGTGCTTTTGGTACTTTATTGTAATGTACTTGAAATGTAAGCTACACTGATCAAGACATATTTCGAGAAAAGGTATAAAAAGCAGCGATTTTATCAGATGGTAAGTTATAAAGCATATATTAAGTTGTGTAGTTATATAGCAAACTGCACGAGACAATTCGTTGAGTAAATTTGCATGAAACCAATTTTAAGTGTATTTTTGTCACCATTTTTACAATACACATAATATACCTACATATAAAAAAGTCTTACTAAATTGTTCATATTTTCATTATTTCAGAGTTGTTGAGTTGTTAAAGAGATATACATGTGCACTAATTTTAGACGCACCAAAAATACGCCTTTTGCAAGTACCTACCTATTTGTTTACGCCAAGCTTTTGATGTATGTAGGTACATGTATTAAATGTGTATTAGAACAGGTATGCAGATATATAGAGCTTAAAATGTATGTACAAGATATACCTTTCCCAATACATTTGGTCATATACATAACATAACATACCAAAAGAGGAACGCCTCGCATCGTAAAATGTATAATGTCACAGAAAGATATTAAACCGACGATAAGTCTCTCTATATATAGAAAATGTAAAAAGTAAGTTCGTATGTGAGTGGCCAACAAAACAAAACTGCCGGGACCTAAAATTGTATGTATCTTCCCACCCACGGAATCGTCCAAAAGGTAAAAGTTACGCTGTCATTGGCTTAAAATTTAAAATCCACCAATGACAGGCAGCACATAGAATTTGATTTAATGGATGAATTAAATTGATTGCTGTTTAAGATTATTTATTATTGCTGCTTCTTCTTCTTATCGAATGAGTGTGGCCAACTCAGGTGTCGTGTTTATCAAGCCGCCCTAAGGGCCTCTAACAAGGCTTAACGATAACTTATTGTTGGTTAAAAATCTATTGTATTATTAACATAGGTGAGGCCGTGAACCAAAAGCTAGTGTGCTATAAAGTTCCGTTGAATACCCCTAGTTTATGGCTACACAATGAAACCCCAGTCATTAGGTCGCACAGGCTTGGACTATGTGTGATGGAGGCTAGTTATGTATAGTAGCTATATACTACATACATATGTATTACCTATAGGGTTAGGTATTTGATATGTACCAGCGTCATCGTAAGACTAGATAATAATATTTAATATATATACCCTTATATCCACTATCCGTATTTACTTTACTTAATTTTAAGAATTGTAGTGTAAAAGGGTTTTCACTGTTAGAGCCACGGCCCTTGATGCCTTAAAAATACCATAAGATTCGAGAATCTATATAGGTAGATAAATAAAGAAATAATTAATCATTTATGACGGTCTTCACCATACTGACTTTTTACAATGATAGGTTACATATAAATATTATTACTAACTGGAAAGTCTAACAGCATGTCCAAAAACCAATTACAATCTTGTTAGTTTTTTTTACGTGGGATAGGTTTACGTTTGACTACAGCCTGCCTGATGTTAAGCATTGCTGCAGCCAAACACACACGCTTACCTAGAAGATACCTATTAACTCTAGATTTGAAGACTCCTAAGTTACCTAGTCCTGCGAGTTTGCTAGTGTTACCCGGTAACGCTGTATAGGATTTAGTTACGTAACTCCCCTAATTTGCATAGTACTTAAATAGGACTTTTTTCCTTTTATCTGGCTCATTTTATTACTGAACCTTTCTTTAGCTATAAAGTACTTTGTAAAATTACGTGCTCATGATTTTAAAACGGATACGTTTTTCATATAAATTTAATACTTAATCCTTTTTTTATATTAAATAATGATAAATAATCAAACTAGTATTTTGTACAATTACTTACCATTTTACTTTTATTTAAACTCATTAATTTATTGAATCCGTACCTAATGAATAAGAATTAAAATAACTAATTCTTACAAGTTACATACGTCAAATCTGTTATTCAATGTTTCGACTTTCGACCCTCTTCGGCTTTATTATAATATGTAAAGATTTACTTTCTTACATTGATACCGCTCTACCTAAACTCCAGTCCTTGAACGAAGCCTAGGACACTGAGGTGATAAGTTTTAACGGCTACGAGTGTCGACTTTACGACTGACTGTCAGCTTATTTACTATCTTTATAAGCAACTTGGGATGGCTCGGAAACATTTTATTCTGTCTCAAGACTCTGAAACTACAAGAATAATGAAGAATATATATCGATACCTTAATTTGCAAAGCTACTAACTCCTCTGGAGCAAATTTTACAGGAAAGACTTAAAAGTTCATAATAATTTTATTTAACGCAATAAAGAAAAACCAAAAATCCTGTTGGAAATAAAGCATTTTATTTATCTAAAAACACTTAAAAATCAATTTTATTTAGTAATTATTAGGTTTTATATTGAAATAAAGGAGTTGTTAGATTTGGTTTAAGCAATAATTGAAACTAAAAGTGGAGTTGTTTGGTTTTATCTTAATAAGAAAGAAAGAAAAGAAAGGAATATTTTATTGAAATCATAATCATTACAAAACAAATAAATAATTATATGTATCATGTAACACTATGATTTCTTGTCATAATTGTTTTAACATTCTTATAAAAATATTTATTAATTTTTCAGCAGTGTACAGTCGTACAAACAAATTGTGTTTCACAAATAAAAATTGATAAGTTTCGTATGGCAAAGCATCGTAATAGGTGTGATAATCACGGGGCATAGATGATTTAAGTTGCCGTAGACCAGAATTTATTTCGTGATTTTTCTTCTTTCATCTTATAAGTTTTTTAGATCCTCCCCCCGCACTTGGGTTTTCCTTTAATTGAGGATCTTCCACTCGTCGCCAAACCGCAGCTTGTACATTACATCCCCATTAGGTCTGTACTGCAGAGCTCTTAGATCAGTAACCTGTAAAATAAGCACTTGACTTTGGAAAGCCTCCCTGTAAATAATAACATACTAAACATGTAGAAAGAAGGTCTTAAGGCATGATACAAAGCAAGCAAATATAAAGCAAATGAGACCTTTGGTGATCCAAAGGTCTCATTTGCTTGAAAAAAAAATGAAAGGTGATCCTTTCATTTTCCCTGGGCGAATGGAATAATAAAAAGCGGTTTATTTGAAATCCTTGAAGTAAGGAAAAGTCAAATAATATTCACATTGGTATTTTTTGTTATTGGTTTTTGTCGTTTGGCAGATGTTTAAGTATTCAGCAGGGGCATGGATGGTCTGGTTTAGAAAAAAAGAAAGAAAGAAACGATGTGCCGGTCCTTGTCGTCCTTATGAGGTAAAACTTCTTTTACAATAAAATTCGACATAGGTAATAGTGGCAAATTCCTCCGAATTAAGGCCACCCTCAGTTTCGTTCCACACAAAACAATAACTCTGTTCCATTTTCATGACAAAAATACACCAATAATTGTGGACACATAATTTCGTTTTGTATTAATTGCTGGAAACAGTAGACCGGAGCCAGTAGAACATCTACTTAGGAGGTCAGCAGTGAAAACGAATTCGTGATATTTCTTGTCTTGTTGTTATTCAGCTCTAGCTTCCTTCTTTTTCAAAATATGCTCATTGCAGGTATACGTCTTTACTAATTTCACCAATCACAATATCCATTGCATATTTCACAGAGATCTTTTTTGGCTTAAAAAGGGATATATTTTTCAAGCATTGGAAAATTTGGCGCTGTTCAGTGGTTTTACGTTTTTGGAATTGCATTCTTCTTTATAGAGTGTATAAAGCTGTTGCTTAGATATAATTTCGGGTTGCAAGCACAACAGCAAGGTTCTTTGCCGGCAGGTAGTGAGAAGGTAGTCTTCGTCCAGAAAATTGACCAAAAATTGATTTTTGAGGAACTGACTCTATTGCTAGCGGACTTTGTTGACCGATGGTAAGGATGGAAATCATTTTCATCCGTTATGGTTATCAAAAACAATAAAAACCTTGCGACAAACATATCAACTCCAAGCATCACACCAAAATAAACATAAGTACAATCTAATAACTCCAAACCCCATGCAAATATTCCAAAAAAATATGTTAAAATAATTTTACAAGGCTGTTTAAATCATATATACACTTATCTTAATATATTTTCTACTGTTTTTAAGCTTCATATGGTAATAAAACACACTTACACCATATTTGTTTTAAATAAATCTTTGGGAGCATGCATACGCTCCTGTGAAGCCATTCAAAGTGGCCGACTGCGCGGGAGATATTAGATTTTTTAATCAAAATCGATGCGTTTCGTTTGACGCGGAGTTGTTTGATTTTCAAATGGCGTTTTACACCAATACAGTAAGGAATCATGGAGTTGTTAGTATTTAAAAAAATAGAGCAAAAAATCTAGTTTCTGTCAGTATCGAAATGTAATTTTCGTGAAAAAGTGGAGTTATTAGGTTTGCAAATTAGGGTATCGATATACGTAATATAACGTAGCAGATATAGAAAAAAAAATGTTTGAGTATATGTACTTAAACCATAACACAATTCAAAAGTTTTTAGAATTTTTGTCTGTTTATCTGTTTATTTAATCGCTCATCACGCAAAAACGGCTAAAAGGATCTTCTTGATTTTTGGTATATAAGTAGGTACTATGACGTCCCGGAAGTGTCATAGGCTACTTTTTATCCCGAAATGACGCAAGCGAAGCCGCTAGCGTCCACTAGGTAATAAAAAACCCAAATCTAAACTCCCATCATCTTGCTCAACATCTGACTGTATATATATAAAGAACTTCATAAATAATGATGATGATTGCCAATATAAACTGTAAAACCAGTCATTCTTACAACTAAACTGTAAAACAATTCAAGCTCAGTCTGTCATCCTGACAATCCGTCGGCCATTCCCGCTTCCCGATTTGGCTCGGAGCGAGTGCGCACGCGCATGCTACTAATTTTATACCACGTGCTTGTGTTCCATCTCTCTCACACGAGAGACACTTCCCTAACTCTGTCTCTTTCTCGCGTTATTTAGTATCGCAGCCATTCCGCTCTATAAATAAGAATATGAGGGATTCCTCTGTGGATTGTACGCTGCTTTCATTATTGATTCCATTGCGTGAGTCAGTACTTGTAAATTATTCTGCCACTTTTAATGTTGATTTGGATTGGTTAGTCTTCAGTTCAACTCCTTATAAAACTATAAAAAAACAGTAAGCCGAATTCAGCACCTCCTCCTTTATTAAAGTCGGTTAAAATGATGAATCATTCAGTTAATGATCTTAGAATTTTAAGATTACCAAATGACCATCATTCAATCACAGCTCATACAATATTGAAATTACCGTCCTTTCGAATCTAAATCATTTCTTACGATAGGTTTGCGTTTGACTACAGCCTGCCTGATGTTAAGCATTGCTGCAGTCTTGGGTGTAACACGCTTCCCTAGAAGATACCTGTTACCTCTAGATTTGAAGACCCCTGGATTGTAGTTCGCAGGAAACGTAGCTAACGCCAACTGAGGGAATCAGTTCATGCAGCTCCGCTGCACACTCACCAACATTGATTGACATAGGACACTCTAACTTAGCTAATTTAGCTTAACTGCAGAAATACTCAAATACTTGAATATAAAAAAACCATTAGCATGTCATTTTTAGCAAATTTAAAACACGTCTAATTTTATGCTTGCATCATCATTTTTATTTTCCAATCTGTAAATTGTTCACGTAAAATTAGAAAATATTTTATGCATTGTTAATATTACGTCAGCTGGCACAATGTGGTTGCCGTAATATCGACAAGTCTACCAATATAATATGATGTGTTAAAACTAATATGAGGTGTTGTAAGAAAGATAGCGGTTGCGGTATTACTAGCTTTATTAAAATGTGAATTAATCGGGTGGCAAATAATAGGATCGGAATTCGGATAATATGAAAGAAAGAAAGAAAACATTTATTGTGACAGATTTAACAGAAGTACACACAGGAGTAAAAACATAATTAACAAACATAAAAATCTGCCACAACACAGCCCCAACTCAGCATAATGCTGGTTGTGTTGAAGCAACCAGCGCTGGTCTTCCGTTGGGGCTGGCTGTGACGTCACGCACGTACATGAAGGCAGGCAAACAAACAAAGACAAAGACGTATACAAAGAGGAACAAATATCTATGTTTATATGTTAATGGGCAGTGAAAGTACTTAAAATCATATGACTCAGTTTTCTTTATTAGATATTTACAAGGGCATTAAGTCGACGCGGTCAGTACGCGGATGGGTGTCCGAAATGTGGCATTCCATTTTGGGCGATTCCGTGAGTCAGATGACACGTTAAATTGTAGGTCCCGGCTGTTTGTCTAGTACGGCAGTCGTTAAGCTATGTCAGAGGCCTTTAGGGCAGCTTGATAAACTCTCGACACCAGAGTTGGCCACTCTCATTCGATAAGAAGAAGAAGAAGGCCATTATGCTTATTAGTAAGTATTAACTCTTATTCCAATTTTGCAACGACAACATAAAAATAAAAACTAACATAAACAACCGGCCATGTATTGTATATTTTTCTTAGAATAACAAAACGGTTATTTTTTTAGCATAAATTTATAATATAAACCTTTCACATTTCACAAGCTGTAGCAAAACAGAAAACCATTTCCAACAGGTTTTCTGGTTTGCTACAGCTTGTCAATCTTTCTGGTTCTTAAAATATTTTATGAGATTTTTTTGTTGTTGTTCACCAGAGAGTACAGTAGAGAGACGAAACAAGAGAATCAAATTTTACCTCTTTTTGTCAAAAACTTTCTAACCAAGCTAAAAAGAGCTACTACACTTGAACACAAATTTATTTATTTATTTTTTTATTTATTTATAATGGTACACAAAACAGAATGATTACTAATCTGAAGTACTTACTTACTCTCTTTGTTGCCTACTATCACAATATAATAGCTTACCAAAAAATTCTCCGTGTTTATTAGTATTAGAACTAAATTAGATCATAGAAATCTTTATTGCGCTTTGAATTCTACGAATTTAATTTTATTCAGATATTTTTAAAGAGAAATGGGTTCTGAATAATGTTTGCAATGTTGAATATACTTATATACGTATAACATGTTAGAAGGCCTGTATAAAAATACAGAGACCCAGAATATTTATTCTGCTCTGGCCACAGTTCTACAAATACCTACACCGATCTCCAACAAAAAAAGCAATAAAGATTCGCACACAAACCACGAAAGCCGCGATTAGTTTTAATGCTCTGACTTTGAATTGTGTTCTTCCAAACTAGATAATAATGCTTAGGAGTAATGATTTGTTTCCTGGCAATTAACAGTAATCTGAGTATTGTGTGGGAGGTACCACAGTAATCAACGAGACTATAATGTTACCACGATATTACATTGTCGATTAACTATTCTGTAACTTTGTCATTTTTGATGATGATGACAAAATGAGAAGAATTTTGATGAGACTTAATTACTGATCTACCAAATGACCGAAGATTATAGCTAGAAAATACTTCGTTCTGCCAATACATATTGTTATTGGATCAATGACGACATTTTGAATATCTTTGCTTGAGGGTGACTTTTTTGTCAGCAATACATTTTCTGTGTGAACTGTCTATGATAATCTACTGAGGATTCAATTGTAATACACTTAGATATATGACTTTCTTCTCATTTCACTTCGACAGCCACTGATAGTTCGAAATCCCTGTAAACTGTGAAACGGTACGTCGTTCATGAAAACAAAGCACCCAACAAATATTTTATTTACGAACCACTGTGGACGCCCGCGCCTTCGCTCGCATTATTTTGAGATAAAAAGTAGCCTATGACACTTCTAAGATCTTAATACTAGGTACCTTCATACCAAAAATAATGATGATCCGTTTAGCGGTTTTTGCGTCATGAGCGTTTAAATAAACAGACAAACAGAGACCCAGATAAACAGAAAAAATATAAAAACTGCTGAAACGTGTTTTATTATCGATTTAAAGTATACCCAAACATATTTTTTTTGTATCTTCTATGTACACATTTTTGACTCTCTTCAGCTTTTTATATGTATAGTATATGTAGATATGTACATATGAGGAAGAAGACAGAAGAAATGACACTTTTACACAATTCTATAGACACATCTCAACACACTCGCCTCCCACGTCGAAACAATCTAAATGTATTTCCATCTATTTGTTCTGCCTTGTCACAGATTTATTACTCGGTTTATTTAGAGTGCACACGACAAAGGTTATTGACTGATTTTAACATGCTCGTGCCTATGAAATTGGCGACTTTGTATTTTGTGTCATATTTAAAAAAAAATATAGTTTTACCTATAGCTAGTCAGCAGCTGTTTTAAAGTAATAATTTTACCTGAAGTAATGGTTGTTTAAACTTAAAAGCTATATACATATATAGCTGGATAGAAGATTAGCTATATCACTGTTGTCATCAAAATAACTGGTAACACTTTGACGCTTATATAAGAAGCCTATCACCAGGAAAAATTCAGCTCAGAGTTTAAACCAGTAAAATGTTTAAAAGGTTCCGTATACAAGAAACAAAAGGTTATGTAAAAGGTATCGTACTATATTTTTTTTCTTTTTCGAATTACTTGAACTCAATCCTTGAGAAGCATTTTTCTCGTCCAGTTTTTCATGTAATCGCTCCGTAATTTTCGTTTCAACCTTTTTTTTAACAAAGAAAAATGGTTCTCATAATGTGAGGTACAAAACTAAAAAACTGTACACAGTACCTACTAGTTTTTCTGCCACAGCTAGCTAAAATAACGAGATTTCAAATAACACATCCACGTTATGAAGTCGCTGATTTTTGCCAATATTTTTGCCCCAAAAAAACGGCAAAGAGCTCAAAAAAACTAGTAAATAATGCATGACCTCTGAGGCCATTGTTGTACCAAGTTTATTAACTCAGCATATCTGCCACATCTTTGGCAAACTTCCCTACTAGCTATGCCAAAAGTCACACCTCTCGTTTAAAGTCAGACTGGGCTATTTTGGCCGTCGTTTTCCATCCTTGGATCTATGGGATCGTGCGCCAAAATAGCCGTGTCACGTAGTTTTTTTTACCTTTTTTTCTCGGCCACTGAACCTGGCAATATGTTGGTAATTAAGGAGTTCGGATTTCGTCTAATTAAGTGCACGTGGTGGTAAAAATACTGCGTAAGTAGTGACGTGGACATCATTGTAGGCCAAGGAGATACAAACACGTCCCAATTTATCGGATATCGGGAGCGATTGACTTGGTTTTTAGCTCGCTTTTAATGGCGATAAAGTCATCTTTTGTGGCCAGCGTTTGCGTTGGAAAATCATAGTTTATAGTTACAGTTTTGGGACTAACTATTTAGGCGTCAAAACGGTAAACGGTTATTTGTGATTTTCTGTCAAAAGATGTTAAGAACCCTATGAATAAAAAGGCGGCTATTTATTTTTTCCAAATGTTTGAAAATATTTTTGTGATTTAATATCTTTCAGTCTACTTCGTATATCTAACCACATACTTATTGTCCACAGAGCTATGCCGCGTCGACACCCCCGAAGCCCCAATCGGCGCCCCCACACACAACCTTACAACGGTCCGTGCGGGGCGCCGCCAACAGCGGAGCACCCGCCAGGGTCATACCTCGATTCTTCTTCCCGAAAGGCAGGCCACCACCAGGACATCAGCAAGACCACGCGCTTCATAAAGTGCAGTCTGCGTTTGCCACCTTCCCTAATAGTCAGGTAAGTCTAAGATAAATGCTTAAATATTTTTAAAAAAGTAGTTAAAGGCGCCACAAAGCACCTGCCACGGTCATTCCACAAATCATTTCTCATAGACAAACGGCTCTAATGACGAGACGTGCCCAAAGAAAAAAAAACTATTGTCCATTTCGGCTACAGCGACATCCCAAGTTTTGACTTTTAATGAAAAGATTTCTGATCTCAATGTTCAGTAATTTCAGTAACATTGTTACGTTCTATTCTAGAAATGCTCAACATAAAAACAACATTACCATAACGGGTATATGTCATGTCTGTAACTAAAAATACTATGTAATACATAGATACGACACGAGTATATCGGAAAGGTAAAAATAGCAGCTCCGACAAGCGGGTGAAATTTTATGAGGATACAAGGTGTCTTCCGCAGGAGAACTCGAGGAAGAAAGATATTACTGCCCTATTTCAAGCAGGAATGTAGCTATTCTTGTATAAACTAAGAAAATAATAATAAGATAGATCCTTAGACTTTTAGATCCAGAGTAAATGGGTTTCGTCTAGGCAAGGTTGCTACATTTTACTTCACATAAGTTAGACTGTAGAAAAATCCTTTACATGAAGTCGGATAAAAACATGCTCCACTAATAAAGATCAAAAATGATCTTTAAAATATCACTGAACCAATAACATTAATTTTATGACCTTAGGGCTTTTGTAAACTCTCGACTCAAGAGTTGTCCACTCTCTTACTTACTTTATTGACCTTTCCCCTACCCGGTCGGTTAGCTGGATTTTACGACCGCATCGTACTAAATTGCATGGAATTGCCCAATACACTCGGAAACCAATGGATTCAGCTTGAAGACCTGATACTGAAAGGTTATATAGCTAATATCTCACAGTCTATGGATTAAATGGATATGGGTGAAATATGTGTATAAATGGGTCTTCAAACTTTAATTTATAAAGTTTTTTGTGGGTATTTCGCGAAAAAATGTGGTTTACAAGGAAAACGATGTCGTAATAATATTACAGACATAATATGTCTGCTGTGAAAAACATGTTACATGCAAGCAAATAATGGTATTGGAGAGAAAAAAACTGTTGGAGGTTTTATATAAATTATTGATCAACCTTTTACGTAAAGTAACATGTCTAGAATAGAATACGTTATTGTACAAAAACTAAGTTACATTTGTGTGACTTATGTGTTCCAACAGCCCGAAAGGAGAACTAAATATAATGTTAAATCTTTGTACCTATTTGTTCATAAACTAAATAGTGCACTTATATATAATACATGAATAATTGTTTTGTACATATTAATTAAGATTAGCTATACAAAGCGGTACCAACATTTTCTCGAAACATTTCACTCATTTCTCAAAAGTTTACTCATGGCTGAATATACATTTACATACAAAATACGTAGGTATGTACATATGTATGTAACGAAGAAAAACAACAGTCGTGTCTCGCGATGCCTACTGCCCGTGACAAATATGGGATGTTTGTAACGCTCCGATACACTCGTAGAGAATAGAATCCGTCACTTTACTCAACTAGGATTGAATTTCAGAGTAAGGTAAGATTATATATTCTCCTTTGCGATTCGAGCTAGCGTCCTTTACTTAGTTCATATGTTTTTGGTGGTCCACAACTCCGCCATTCTGATAAAATAGTGTATAAGTAGATGACTACAGTGGGATAAAATTGGATCGAAATAAAAACAGGCGTATGATTCCTATGAAATTAATCATGCAATTTTATTTACGTAGATGTTTTTTTTGGTAAAACAGAAATTAACTGAAATAAAACTGTTTTTCTTTGTCTATGTTTTGTGTTAAATCTATAACGATAACAAAATACATTCGTGTAGTAAACAAACAGTCATGATTACCAAATTTAGAGTGTGTAATCGAATCACTGAATTGGCTTAGGTTTTCCAGATTCAACATATTGTATAGATTTACTGAATTGTATTTCAATTTTCGTTTATACAAATTTTAGGGTAGATTATATTTATGTTTTTTTTAAAAAGTTTTTTACTAGTAAAATGTCACTTTGTTAACATCACTTTCAAGCCAGATAAAAGAACGTTCACAAAACATATGTATAGTAGCCACATATATGTATCTTATAGGATCGAAAATAATAACATTGTTTACGAAACCCAATTTCGATTACAATAAAATCGCATACGGCGTCGTAGTCATTGCAAATGTTATTACAGCTGGGCATATACCTGAGAAAGTAAGAGGAACCCTTGACCTAGATTAAAATTCTGATAGCCGTCGAGTGTTATGAAAAAGACGTGGAAAAAACTTATTATAACATTATTTGCCCAGTATTACATGTAGAAGTATACGTTTCGTAGTAAAATAGTCATTTCGTTTAAGAATGGCCAACTCTGGTGTTAGAGTGTTCAAACCGTTCGCAAAGTCCTCTGACATGGCTTAACTGTACTATGTATAGCATTTGGAACCTACAATTTAACGCGTCACTCGATCTACGGCAGCGACCGAAATTTGTGTCACCATATCAGAAACCCTTAGAGCGACCGGCGGCTTAAGAACTTTGACACCAGACTTGGCGACTCTCATACGAACTTGTGTATTTACTGCGTAAAATAATCTAAATATATAAAACTCAAAGGTGACTGACTGACTGTCATAGTAATCTATCAACACATAGGCCAAACCACTAAACGGGTCGGGCTGATATTTATGGTATCCGCTAAGAAAGGATTTTTGGAAATGCCACTTTTAAAGGGGTGAAATAGGGAATGTAAGTTTTATTTCTTAATACGAGCGAAGCCGCGAGCACCCTCTAGTTGTAACATAAAGTACCTGCAGTTTGCAGGCACAAGTAGACAGTATCGCGTGGTTGCGTCCGCTTCATATATCAGCAAAACAACATAAGGAGTATTGCATTGTAAAATAAATGTTACTGCAGTGATAAAAAGTGCTTGAGAAAAGATTGTGAGTTTCAGATGCTAACTAGTAGGTTAGCACGGTCTTTGTGTATGCGATATAATCCATCATCTAACCTCGATACATTGAGTTGGGCATAAGTGCAGTTAAGACTGGCAGTGTGCCAGACTGCCCCTAGCAACGCCGGCCGTATGGAAACCGTATGAAGAAAGATAACTGCGGATAAAATCGGATCTAAGTTATATTTTGTACTATCAACGCCTCACGGGAAAAAAAAGCCTATCTGTCAAATGTCAATCCAGGGTACCAAATTTGATTTAAATAGGTTTGATATTGAAACAAGCGTTACTTTGCGTTATTGTAATCCATTGTAACTGAAACTCTGGAAGAATATATAGTGTTTTTCCGCTGCGACTGCTCCTTAACCGACTTCAAACAACAAACTTATTAAACTATTCTTCCAGAGTTTCAGTTAAATAGGTTTAGCCGTTTGCGCGTGTAGAAGTAATAAATACTAATCAGACAATTGTTTAGGTACTTACTTAGTAGGAGTAGGAATTTAGATAATTTGCATAGCTACCTACATACATTTCGTCGTTAGGAAGAATTAGCTATCAACAACGATACTGAAAACTTTTATTGTACAAAAACATTAGCAACTTAACCACCAGTTTAAAAACCCACGTCCGGTGTCAAAAAGCCATGTCCCAACAATTGCCCCATACAGCGGGTATTATGTTTGACCGAAATAGCGCAGTGTCACAAGAATGGGAAACAAAAGGCCACTTCCGTTTGAAGCAGCCACTATCTGGGACGGACTAAAATTATCTACAGGTCGCTTGAGTTAGTAGACAGGGTTATAGGTAACTAACAAGGAATATTTAAGGGGACATCTTAAAATCGATACGAACAACTTCAGTACGTGGCGATCTACCCGTGTTGATCCGGAATAAAATGTAGATTAAGTATGTGTTATTCCATGGTGTAATCTATTTTAATACAAAACTTCATTAAAATTCAAAGGTCGACGCAGTCAGTCCTTGAATGGGCATGACCGAAATGTGGCATTCCATTTTGGGCGCTTCCGTGGGTCGGATGATACATTAAATTGTAGGTCCCGGCTGTTTGTCTAGTTAGGATGTCGTTAAGCCATGTCAGAGGCCCTTAAGGCGGTTTGAAAACTCTCGACACCAGAGTTAGCCACTCTCATTCGAAAAGAAGAAGAAAAAGTCACACAGTGGCTTTTGTGATTGTGTATTTTTAAATACTGACATAGACAAGTTTGAAAGTGCTTAAGTACCTATTTATCTTAATAATTTTTCACAAAAATTGATTCCAAAAAACAGGAACAAATATCTTAACAAAAGCTTTAATACAAACCAACATAGCATCATAACATGTATACATAAATATGTTATGCTAAATTTCCGCCTATCTCGTCCGGTCATAAAATAGGTACAGATGTAAACTACAGGTAACAAGGGGCGCCATAATCATGCAGTCTTTACTCTTTACTATCAGGGGTCTACGATGAAACATGCTATACGTATTAACTATAATAGAATGAAAATTATCATAGAAATTCTGGTTCTTTTATTGGAATAGTTTCTTTATTTATTTGAATTGCATTTGTAAATGTGTTTTACACTGTTCAATGGATTGTATGTACATTAGTAGCCTGGAAGAGATTGCTTTTAGCAATAAGGCCGCCACTTGTGGCACTAGAGTAGTTTCCGTATGTAATTTTAATATTTTTGTTTGTGTGATGTGTGTGACAATAAATCATTATGTATCTATCTATTAGTAATCTGAACTAGATGAAATAGACTTCATGCCTCATCAATTCATCTTACCGTTTTACAAAAGAATGAATGAATGTATTTACATAATTATTTAATTGTAGGTCTCTCTCTCTAGTTTGTTGCTCTTTCAAACCGACATGGAACGATGGATCGTCGTGTTTTTTACACGTAAGGTAAGTAAGTATCTAATTGTGCTTAGCTAATGACAAAAGCTATTTTGTATCCCAAAACAACGCGAACGTAGTACAGTGAAAGTAATACCTAAGTCATGATGTATTTGTCTTCGTCCCATAGTTCCTCTTTCAGACTTGTTGATGGCTAGTGTCGCGTGCGGAGGCCGTGGGATGGTTCCCAGGACACAATGTCTTGTACAAATTATGTTAGTGTCCTTCAAATCTACACTTCTGTATTATCTCTATATTTTTATTACGGACTCTTGTTACATCATGCATATTATTATGGCCTTATCTTCTGTGTCTGCTTCATAATTCTTTTTGACAGACTTAAAAAAGGAACATCGTAATATAATTTCCAGTTAGTAAGCCGCTAAGAAACTATTGTGAGTATTGTACAATAATTACCCAAAAATATGTCTTTTAATTAGTGTGTAAAAAAGCACGTGCGCTAATTCACTTCCAAGGCGACGAAATATCGGTCATTGTCTCCGAAACTCGGCCTAAATGTTATTGGACCTCTTCCAACTTTTTAATAATAACTAGCGTGTGCCCGTGGCTCCTCTTGCTCTCGTTGTTTTGGAATAGATAGATAAATAGATTTTATTGACATCAAGCATTACAATAGCCCTACTTATTATATACATATATACAATAATAGCCTTATTACATACGATAATAACAAGAGTTTGCAACAATCAAGTCTCGACCTGCGTTGATAAATTTTTAATATTTGTAAAAAAAATATAGGTATAGCCCTAGGATCTTATCCTACCTCCGTACCAAAAAACATGATGATCCGTTCAGTCGTTTTCGCGTGATGCGCGCACAAACAAACAGACCAAATTTCTTAAAACTGCAAGAAAGTATGCTTTTATCCCAAAAAAAATGATCATTTTCTATGTACAGACTTTTGACCAAATTTTTATTTTATATAGATAAGTCAAACTTTAAATTAGGTATTGCCAACTTTTTACACCGAGCTACCTGTGCCCAGATGGTCTCCTCATAAATATAAAGTGCCTGTTTGGGCGTTTTTAAATACCAAAAGCGGTTGGATGTAATCTGTGGTATTATGTCATTGTTTCTCAATAAGGAGGTCGGAAATGGGCAGCGGTGCTCATCGGTTTGAAAGGGTGGGTCGCGAAGCAGTGCCCAACCTCGGGCGATTTGCGGCCCGCTTCCATTCAACATATTTAGGTCAATCGCGGCCCGCTGCAGTCTAATACGTGGACAAAATAACATAATGACTCCTGGTAACATATGTAGGTATGTCTTCTGTAGTTTTGTATAGTCATCACATCATACTGGGTATTATTAAAAAATAATTAATTAGATAAGATAATTATTTTTGCACTTGGCATTAACACCTACTATATTTAATCGGAACAACGCGGGTAACACCGCGGGGCAAACACTATATTTCGTCGGGGACGTCTCAATATATTTGCTATATTGAGACGTCTGTAAAGTTGAATGTCGTGGTTCTAATAAGTCATAGTAAACAGATGGAATTGCTTTCCGCAGGCAAACTCTTTGTTGGGCTTTGATGCATTTTGGATGACGCACTTTTCAGCTGCTTTGCAGGTCAACTCACTAAGAAATACATACACATGTATATTGAAAAGAAATTATTATTTATACCTACGCGGTTCTTTAAACGTAGCTTTTAAGACTTAGAAATTCACTCTATATCACTACTGCATACATTTATTCTGGGATCGACTAACCGTTTATATAAAACAGCTAAATCGTTTCCCGAAATTCCGTCAAACGATTACTTTATATACAGAGTTTCAACATCTCATTTCTAAAGGTTCGTTTGTACTTTTGTGAGCCCTACATTAAGTATATATGTATGTACACTTGTACTGAAGGCAATAGTCAAAGCATCGTAAAATTTATTAAAGAAATACAATCTCAATTTCCCCATCAGTAAACACAGTCCAATACTGTCCATATGGACACTTTGGACACAGAATAAATATAGTATCGTTCGGTCAGCTGCTGATATCCCAATTTGTGGACACAAGCCCTCCGTAATTGCTTAATTAATATTTCGGTGGTAATCTGTTTCGAGGCCTCGGACATATGGAATATGTAGCTTTAGCGGACCAATGTTTGTTGTAGCTTTTACCCCGGCTTTAGACGATTTTCAATATTATTATAACAGACAGATTTTAACAGATTGAAGATACTATATATGTTTACAAGCGCAAAAGTGTCACATGCGGACAGATTTTTTGAATTATTGATTTGTATGTGTGTAGTAGTAGTTGTAGTGTATTTGAAAACTCTAAGACCGAAGTTGGTCACACTCATACGACCTTATTTATACATACATATACATAAATAAGATTGTTTTGAAATAGATTTGTAGCGTAGATAAAAGCTGTTTTTTTTTCAAAACCACAAAATCATGCTAATATTATTTCGTATCCAAACATTGAGGAAGAGAAAAAAAAACTCAAGCAGGTTTGTAATCTCTTAAATGGTCACATATATCCTATCATCCAATTTTAGGTGTAAGCTAAATGTTACCTACCCTTTACATATTTAGGTATTTCTATGAATATCATATGAGACCGCGTACTTTACATTTTCTTATTATTTGCGTAGCGAAATAAGATAAAATGATATCGTATTTGCAAGTATATATTTAGTTCATTTAAAAACTTGATATACGCATGTCTAGATAGGTAATAATATTTTTGAAATAATTTCTAACATTATGTTATTCTTTTTACACAAAGCATCGCTGCACAGACCGGAAGGCGTCTGTCGTGACCATTTCTAGAAACGATAGGGGTTAAAATGTATTTAGACTTAGAAAGGTCTCTGAAGATGTGTATTGTTTAATGAATCGGTTTTTCTCACTTATTTACTGTACGTTTTGTTGCTTACTTTTGCGAAAACGTAGCTAGATTAAGAAATGATAATTAATTCAACGAAATAAAGTAATAATTTAATGACAATAAATAAATTTATGACAATGTTATGACAATAAATTATTATTTTATTAATTAAAATGTAGTATTAACCTAAGCCCCCTATAAAATAAATATTATAGGATTGGGTTAGGTTTTGTAAGCTAAGGTAACAAATGGATTTGTAAATCAATGTCAAGTAAAAATGAAACACGATAGTAACGAAAACAATAAAACTACTAAGATTTTGATTTAAATGTACCTATGTATATTAAGAAGCCGGTTTGTACACCACTAAAATATAACAAACAGTTTGTACTTACATTTAGTAAAAGATAAAAAAAAGATAAAGAATCTCTATTGATACTGTAAAGATGTAACATACATGTATAAGTACTGATATCATAGAATATGCTACACAATATCTCGTCAAATTGAATTTATTACATTTAGCTTTAATACAATTTTAGAAGGTACAATGTCTAGTTTTATTAATAAAATAATGTCAATTATTGTTATTAAAATCATGTCAAACAACTAATTAACTGTAAACATGAAAACATGCTAAAATAAAGACACCTATCTGCACAATAAGTAAATAGATATTCATACATAAGTCGTCGGTAGCCGGTAGCGATCCGTCGAGCCTAGTTGTCGTCCGTCTATATTTATACGTCTCCTGGCTGACCCACTTTTAGGTCGTCGACTTTCACTCGCCCATTTATGGGGTTCGATTTAGGTGGACCCAACGACAATATACACAAAAGACGCCTCAATTCGTCGCTGGTTCAATTCACTTTAGGCTTATGATGCGCGACACGGGATAAGTTTCTCGTGGTTTTTGTCTACAATTAGAGATTTCTTCGTCTCTATCAGTGCTAACTTGCGGGCCCGACCGACGCTTATGTCGTCACAATATGACATATTTTTTCAGTAGACAAATTACTCGCTGAAATTTTGTCGTCTCGATACGAGATTAACTCGAGGATGTACATCTCAATTGCACTCAAGAAACTGGTTCGCAATCTGATTTTGCGATTGAATGAGCGGCGAAAGTTTCCGACGCATCTCATAGATTTGTTAAACAAACATTTTGTTTACAAATAATCATGCGATACATCTATATGCATGCTAATTAATCTATGTTATGAACGTGATAGGACTGGATTAGTGATTAGTTTAGACTGAGATTAGATTAGAAAAGCTGATTATTTCAAAAATAGTATACCATAGAATAAAATTGAAAACAACAGAAGATCAGCAGGCCGATCGCGCTAATGAATCACAAACAAAACGCAACTGCTGGCTGCTTCCACACAACCAGCATTATGCTGAGTTGGGGCTGTGTTGTGGCATATTTTATGTTTCTTTATTTAATTAATATTTTTTCATTGTTGTTGTTGGTGTGTGCTCTGAAAATCTGCCGTAATAAACGTTTTCTTTCTTTTCTTTTTATATTTGTAGTAACTTCATAACTAGTTTGAAGTCTCGGGCTCATTTAGTCTATGTTTGTAGGTGGACCCGTTATCCTATTCGGGAAGCCATCGAGTTGATATCCGAGGTTGTAACGGGAAGTCCCTTGGTAGAATTGTAATAATCTTCTTGGCAGTTAATCTTGGAAATTTGACAACAAAAACCTTACTCTATTCTTAAATTTCTTAAACATATGAAATGTGCCTACAATAAAGACATATTCTGTTCTAAACATTGGTAGGACTCTATTCTGTGACATTGGGCACATTTTTTCAAATAAATAGGTAAATACTGTTGTTTATTTTAGCCATGTTGCCAATTTATGGGTACCTATTACTTTTGGGTGTTTCCGTGGATGAGATGTCACGTAAATTTAACGATCTGAATTTTTGTCGTAGTAAGTTAGGTGTGGCCGTTTATGGTTCATGTCACATTTTCCTAGCGGTTTCAAAACTCCATAGTTGACCACTCTTATTAATTTAGTTAAAAAGGGATTTGTTATCTTTAAAACCCCCATTCTTAATCTGTTTGATGTAGAGTTACGACTTTGTTTTACAACTTTAATTGAAATCTGATCCTATCTCTTAAGTCAAGTTTTATTTGGTGCAATGCGGGTTCCAAAAATATTCTCAAATGTCAATAGACAGGCTCAATAAAAAGGATAATAATTTTTTTTTATCATTAGTACTTGCATTATATGTCAATTACCTAGCTAGCCTCGATTCAGAGCCAGTTTCAGCTAAAATAAAATGTACTCTATATTATAGTTCAACACACTTCGTGAATTATGTATAGTGGACATTTTTATGTTACAAAAAAAAAACAGAATAATTAATATAATAAGATTACCTAACAAATGTATTTATGTACTGTAATGTGTTAGAAATATAGTATGGTAGAATCATTTATTTATTTATTTAGGGTAAAATCTATATATTATATATGTGTTACGGCTAATACCCGAAGTGCGGCTACACCTAGTTTTAGCCGGTTAGAACTAGGTTTGTCTGTTAGAACTAACCTTCTGTCACAGACAAGTGACTTCGAGTCCAACACTTGCACTACAACAGGACATGAGACCTAGTTTTACCCGAAAACAATCGGCCCATACTAGGTTTAACCAAGACTAAGTGGCTACACCTAGTTCTAACCGGCTAAAACTAGGTGTAGCCGCACTTCGGGTATTAGCCGTAACATATATAAAACACAAAGAACTGACTGATATAGTGATCTATCAACGCACAGCCCAAACTACTGGACGGATCCGGCTGAAATGTAGCATGCAGATAGATGTTATGACGTAGGCATCCGCTAAGAAAGGATTTTTGGAAATGCCACTTTTAAATGGGGGAAGCTGGTTTTACTTCTTAATGCGAGCGAAGCCGCGAGCACCCACAGTTAAGCATACAATTGATAATAACCATATCTGTTTGTCGTCAGGTGCCCCGAGAGAGCTTCAAGCACATAGTGAAGGCGTGCGAGTGCCCGCTGTACTGGAAGATGCCGCTGTTCCTCGCCACGCAGCACTCGCTGCACGTGCCAGTAGACGGACACAAGTTCATCGACTTTTGGAGAGAGTAAGTACCTTCCATGGCTTTTTAAACAAATAATACAGAAAAACTAAACATACCTACTACTAGAAAATAATAAAATAAGGGCACTTAAAAAATCTTTAGTAAAGCCTAAAGATGGTCTAAGTGCTCCAGTTCAATACCAGAGGGCAGTGTGCCCAGCATACCCCCCATGGCCTCAGAGGCTCGACTTTTTTTATACATGTTAGGTCTGTTAACTGGGAAATACAGCAAACATACAAATATCAGCAATAATTAATAATTACTTACTTTTAATTGATACTATACAATTGCAACTCCTTTTTTTTTATTGCTAGGGGAAAATCTTCACCAAGATATCCGACCGCAATGAAGTGCGTTTTGGTTATGTGGAATATATACCCATTTAAACCTCAAGGTGGCCAGCCTCATTAAAAAAAAAAAGAAGAAATAGGGCTCCGGGTACTCCGGTAGGAACTGTATGCACATGTAACAAATGTCGCGTCGAACACTCTTCTATATGTACTCACTACACTAATTGTATCCACATTTTGGTATGGTCCTAATATAGGTTAACCTGAGAGTGAAATAGGCTAGTTTTTATCACAATACCACGCAGGTAAAGATCTAGACTAGACTAGCACATAAATAAAATGACTTGTTTGCGTAACCGCGTCCTTCAATAAATAAAGCTACTTATACCAAGCAGCCGCAAAGTATTCAGGTATTCAAAAGGTCTGGGATTGTGAGAATTCTCTAACGAATAGTTTCTAGGCCTGACTTTCAAGGATTTGGGTTAATGCTATTGACGTTGTAACTTGTAGACTCCGTACAAAGTCTGAAAGCCTTTAACATAGTTAAAGACGTCTAGGTATGTAGATCTTCTAGATAAATAGAAAGGTATGTGTATTTATCCTCAAAATTATACATATTTTATCTATGCTAGTGCCTCTCCGCGGTGTTACCCCCTTCAATACCAAATAAAATATAGCCAATGTTACAAAATTCTCTGTTACGGCGTCAGAAAGGATGAAACAGACCAACAAATACACTTTCATTGTAATATAGATAATGTACTTCAAAAATTATCACGGAGAATGAAGAACACTTAACATAACACTTCTTCTTATGGAATGAGAGTGGCCAACTTTGGTGTCGAGAGTAAATCAAACCACACTAAGAATCAAAGATTCAATATCTTAACAGGCGATCTTATCCCTAAAAATGGTAAATGGTAATGCCAATATGTATGTTAACAAACATCCTCTATATTTTCCAGAATGTCTTCCCAGTGCCACGACCAAGCGTCCAGATTCGTCTACATCCTCACTCGGGGAAAGAGCAGTACGCTGGCTCCAGAGGACTTTGTCCCGCTCGTGCAGGACGTCGTGGACACCCATCCAGGGCTGTCCTTCTTGAAGGAAGCCACGGAGTTTCACTCTAGATATGTTCATACTGTGAGTTGTATCTTCTTTTTTTTATGAATTTCCGCTGGATTCAGACATTTTCCAACTGACTCTGTATAGCAACTAATGCAAGTAAAATATGACATATTTTTAATACGATGCTAACCTCCATCTTTGATCGAAGCCGGTTGAACCGTTTGTTCTTGAGGAATGCACCAACATACACAGTTATATACTCACTCACAAACTTTCGCTGGTGTAACATGACTGACATCTGAGAGCATAGAGCAGTACGCTGGCTCCAGAGGACTTTGTCCTGCTCGTGCAGGACGTCGTGGACACCCATCCAGGACTGTCCTTCTTGAAGGAATCCACGGAGTTTCATTCGCTTCTTTGTTTTTTGTGAATTTCTGCTGCATACGGTTTTTTTTGTAACTGATTCAAACTCGCAATAATGTAAGTCGTATCTTATCCAGGATTAAAGTAGTCTACCTATGTGCTAAAACAGTGTCTGTCTCCAAATAAAATTTTAATCAAATCGTTTCAGTAGTTCACTTAAAATTTTGTTTAGTAGGTATAATATTGCTGGGAATTTGACTCTATACCTCAAAATTCATAAGGTATAGAGTATAGAGTATAATAAAATAATAAATAAGAGTAAAAAGAGTATAATAAAATAAAAATAATAAATTATACAATGCTTTTTAATAAAACCATTGAAGTGCAAACCTTTATCAATTTTACAGCATTTTGCAGTCCAGGCCTTATCTTATTTGGCTCCATATTTTAAATTTCACCTCCAGTTGGTACATCAGATTTGATATTTTACAAATACATTTATAATTTTAAAAGTTAGTGTCTGAAACTGGCATGCAAAAGGCCATGGCTTACTATTAGGCACGTAACTTGCTTTTTTATCATAAAAAACTACATCTGAATTTAGAAGCTAGGGTACAGGTATCTCACCTGCAACATTGCTTTATATCAGGAAAGTTAGTTGTCAAGCGTTTGTATAATAAAAAGCAATTTGAAATCAAAACTTTGTGCACTATCTTTGCCGTCTTTCAGTGCGTGTTTTGATGAAGTGTTCATAGTTCTCTAAGTTGAAACAAACCTAGGTAATTTAACACAAATAATCATGTCGACATCACTCAAAGTTTACGAGAAATGCGCGGACAAATATACCTATAAATGTGTTTTGAAGCATATGTATATATATGTACATAATATATACCAATATGCTAACATTTTATTTAATTCTGTCAATATCACATCGATTTAAGCGATTTAACCATACTTTTGAAAGCGTCGGCAAAAAAGATGAGCAAAAGTTGTAATGTACTTTTTTTATTGATTCCAGGTGATCGCTAGGATATTCTACTGCGTGAACCGATCCTGGTCGGGCAGGATCTCCATCCCGGAGCTGAGGCGAGCCAACCTGTTGCAGGTCATACAACTCCTCGAGGATGAAGAGGATATCAACCAGGTCACGCAATACTTTAGGTAAGAATCTCGATTGAGAGTAGGGAATTCAATGTCGAACCTTATTTTCAAACAACAACAGCAATTTCGGGATTTTCTGAATTGAAAAATGAATTTCCCTTTTTATAAAAAACACGGGTCCTTAAATTTTGTGATCCTGGGATACCGAGACTGGATTACCTAATTCAGCGTTTTTTCAGCTAAACATTTATAATTTAAAGTTAAGCCATGTACTCTGTACTATACACATAGCTAATGGTGTTTTCTCAATAAACGATGACATGAACTGAGAGTCAGTCGTATTCCAGTATTACCAGTTCACAATACAAATATGCTATTCCTCCGACCACATAATCGCTTCTGACAAATTCATTGTCAAACTAAAAAAAGCGTAGGTACTCTTCACTACAATTCATTCGATGTTAAGCAACGTTGTAACCTACGATCTATCAGGTTTAAAGAAAACAAATGTATATACATATACCTTTTAATAAAAAATGATTGTTTATATCCGTTCTAGTTACGAGCATTTCTACGTGATATACTGCAAGTTCTGGGAGCTGGATCGAGACCACGACCTCTTCATAGACAAGCATGATCTGGCGAGACATAACGATCACGGTCAGTCGGTCAAATATATACGCTAATTTTAATATAATATACGCCAGTCATCACGTATATTCCTATTCTTTCCACAAAAGTCTTTATTTTCAAACCTGACCTAAATTGTTTTCACCAAAAATCTTGAATGTTTAACCGATTTCTAGTAAATTGAAGTGTTCATAAACCTATGCCCCCGTGGCTAGATAATCAAGAAGTTTAAAGGTAACTCCTACGCAAGAGAGGGATTGGCGTGCCCTTTTGGGCCGTATAAAGTAAGTTCGTACGAAAGTGGGCAACTCTGGTGTCAAAGTTTTCAAACCGCCCTGAGGGCGTTTGACTGCCGTACTTTAACAGACTGTCGAATGAATCCCATTAATTAGCAAACAATGAAAGACTATGAAAATTTTTAAAATATCGTAGAGATTATTGACATACTTGTATCTTACTCGAAAGAAAACACACATGTAACAATCTTAAACGTTATAGGTATTTCGGTTTAGACATTTGTTGACTTGTTTTTTTTCTATTTCCAGCATTATCAAGTCGCATGATCGAGCGCGTGCTGTCGGGCTGCGTGACCAGGGGCAACCAGAACCGCCTGACTCCGGACGGGGAGCCGAGAATGTCTTACACAGAGTTCGTCTGGTTCCTACTCGCTGAAGAAGACAAGACTCACCCCACTGCTATTGAATATTGGTTCAGGTACATGACTAAATTTAATATACATGAAAATGTAATAAACTCATAGATATGTTTGTGAGTTTGAGTCCGCGGTGATCTCGGAAATTACCGAACCGGTTTCAGAAATTGGTTTTTAATTAGTAATTAAAAATCTGGGTCAAATACAAAAATCGGTTGTTGGACCGTAAGGCAAGAAATAAACAGCGTTATCAAGTCTTATAATCGAGCGGGTGCTTACTATATTGAGGCGAATTATGGATAAATGTAAAACCCATTTCTTAAATAAAAAGATATTTAACTGTATGCGTGCCTGGATGTCACAACACAGGAATAGACCTAGTGTGATATCCAGGGTTTGCCTATTAGTATACAGTAATACACAAAGCCCTAGTTAATATAATATGCCCTATGTTAAATCAACCTTACTGTAACCCTTATGAATGTTGAAATAAATTTTATGTTTTTATGTTATGTTTATGTAAAAAGTTTTTAATACATAATTCAAGCGTTTTCTTAGTTTGTCGCTAGATGGCGCTTTATGCAATCTCGGCATATTTGTTTATTTATTTTATTTATATTAATGTTCCAGGTGTATGGACGTGGACGGCGACGGGTACATCTCCATGTACGAGCTGGAGTACTTCTACGAGGAGCAGATGCAGCGTATGGACGCCATCGGCATCGAGACCCTGCCCTTCAGCGATTGCCTCTGCCAGGTATCATATACTTCATACTTTTTTTATTTTTATTTATTTATTACTAGTGGCTGTTCGCATTAAGAAGTAAAACTTGCATCCCCTATTTCACCCCTTTAAAAGTGGCATTTCCAAAAATCCTTTCTTAGCGGATGCCTACGTCATAACGTCTACCTTCATTCCGAATTTCAGCCCGATCCGTCCAGTGGTTTGGGCTGTGCGTTGATAGATCACTATATCAGTCAGTCAGTCAGCCACCTTTGAGTTTTATATATTTAGATTGCACTTATACAACACAGAGAACCAGATGGTAAAAACATTAAAATAAAATCTACATTCTCCACAACTTTATCTTTCGTAGCGCAACTAAATTAGGTATAGTTACCTACATACTCTCATCACAAACTTATTTAGAAATGAGCAAAAATAATCACGACTGACGGGGTTCGAACCTGCGCTATCCTGATTAATAGTCAGAACGCCTAGACTATTTGGCCGCGGTCGACTGACACCACAAAATCCGAGGACTTGTGTCTTCCGTGGAAGGACCGTGGTGGACGCCCACCACGATGTATCTACCAAATTTCGGAATGATTTAATTCTGCGGAGGAGTTATGAACCTCGAGTCACTAGGAAATTCTACTAAAACACCATTGATCTCCATCAGTACAAGCTAGTAGTAATGGAGGTCAGTGTAAAACACAGAGATAGACATATCCTACACCATTTTTATAGTAATAAATCCGTTAAACATAAAAACAATTCTCACTTAATTTTGTTTAGATAAGATATTAAATTAGGCGTTACTTAATTGAAATCCATTGCAGATGAAACTCCGAAGAAATATGTAGTGTTGTTCCGCTGCGACAATACACACATACAACACTACATATTTCTTCAGACGGGGTATGTCCCGTCCTCCCACCGCTTGAACCTACTGGTGGGACGAACGGGACTTTTTATTCCCGTTCGTCCCACTGCGAGTGAGATTGATAAAAGATGAAAAAAGTATCGTCAAATGTTATGGTGTTCATTTAGCTGGCCCTTAATCTGAGTGCAAACATAATAAGTTTTATCATTTAAATTAATTACTTTCTATTCCACAGATGCTAGACATGGTGCACCCGGCTGTAGAAGGGAAGATCACCCTCACAGACCTGCGTCGCTGCAAACTCACTCCCATCTTCTTCGATACGTTCTTCAACCTGGAGAAATATCTGGATCACGAACAGAGAGACCCCTTCGCCACGCAGAGGGACTCTGATGGCGAGGTAAATAGAAAATTAATAAATAAGATCTCTCTCTCTTAAGTCGTATTCCTCATGACTGAGGGTCGTGACTTCCCCGCAGAACTAATCCGCTAGGGGAGTTTTCTTGGGCAGATACATCGTGGTGGGCGCCCAGGTCCTTCCACGGAAGACACATGTCCTCGGATATTGTGGTCCTCAAACATGTCGGTTTCCTCACGATGTTTCCTTCACCGTTAAGCGAGTGCAAATCCACACATAACTTGAAAATACAAGTCATTGGTGTAGGGCCGGATTCGAACCCGGGTGCGTCTGAATGAAAAGCACACACTGGAACCGCTACGCCACACTCGCTTATATAATAAATAAAATAAAGAACTATTTATTGACAGTCTACAAATAATCTAAAACACAAACAATAAAAATGTACCTACTTATTTAAATAAAGGCCACCGTTTTATCCCATTTCATATTTCAAACCTTACGATAGTAGTAGCAATCGTAGCGGCAAACTGGTGAGGTTTGCTAATTAAGAGAACTTTTGGACCTCACGCTTCACTAGCGCCTCTAGCGTCGATCTAACACGCGTTAGCCCACATTAATATAGACAAAGAAATTGTTATGGAAGCTTTTTTAATTAAACACTTATTATGACCTCATATTTTATCGTAGGACCACACCAAACTACATTCGATCAAGCAACACGGTGGTGTGGCCTAAAGTGGAGCTTACTTGTACTAGAATCGAACTGGTTCCCAAACGAGCCTGCCAGATCACTCTACTAGGTTTATAAACGACTAGTGAGTGCTCGCGGCTTCGCTCGCATTAAGAAGTAAAACATGCATCCCCTATTTCACCCCTTTACCCCTTTAAAAGTAGCATTTCCAAAAATCCTTTCTTAGCGGATGCCTACGTCATAACATCTACCTTCATTCCAAATTTCAGCCCAATCCGTCCAGTGGTTTGGGCTATGCGTTGATAGATCACTATATCAGTCAGTCAGTCAGTCACCTTTGAGTTTAATATATTTAGATTTGTATTGAACACATTACTAAACTAATTCCAGGTATCCGAGTGGGATCGGTTTGCAGCTGAAGAATACGAACTGTTAGTCGCAGAGGAAGGCGGCAGTGACGCTCAGGACCAAATGTAAGAACAAACATCATCACACTCACAAACATGTATTACACTATTTATGTATATGAACCGGGTTTTACTCACGTTATAATAACGCGTATCAAGGTTGAAGGGCTAATTAAAAATTATTGATTGACAGCGGGGTATATCTGGTTCAGAGCTAATGAGACTCCACTACCGACTAAAATCTACTACGATGTCCCTTCGTCCTGGCAAGAACGGGTTTCGCAAGCGAGCAATTACACTTTTCCCGAATGCTCATCCAAAGTTCTAAAACAGCCTAAGTCTAAAGCCTAAATTCTTAGCAACAATCAAAAATAGCCCGAATTATTTTCAACTAAGGTGCATGGCGATTGTAATGGCAATCAAAGTTGTGTAGCTATAAAAAAAGGTATTCACATTTTTGCTTCTATTCTACGTCGATTATAGATCTACACTCTAAACGCGTTAATGTCACGTGAGCAAAATCCTCTCAGCATTTATAAATTACATTTCAGTCACGACTTTTTTTATAATTATATGACATTATTACATATCTATATACATAATAACATGATATTTCTCTACACAACAGGCATCTGTATAGAGTGATCAGAGAATCGGAGAAAAAGAAATGTATGAATCGATTCTATGAGCTGTGCAGAGCTAAAGGAATAAATGGATTCCGTTTACGCAAATAAATGATTTATTTGTCATTTGGTAAAGTAGAATTGTAGCATACGAATGGTGATAATAGTCTTATAGTACCTGTCTCTTACATTGCATTTGCACTACAGCTGAGCCAGTAAGCGTTGTATGGCCTCTGTACACTTTGACCGCTCTTCTTTAGTCGTATTTCCTCATGACTGAGGACCGTGACTCCTTCACAGAATTAATTTGCTAGGGCAGTTCTCGTGGGCAGATACAACGTGGTGGGCGCCCAGGTCCTACCACGGGATACACGTGTCTACGGATTTTGTGATCCTCAAACATGTCGATTTCCGTACATAGATTTCCTTCACCGTTAAGCGAGTGCAAATTCTTACACATAACTTGAAAAACAAGTCATGCGTGTAGGACGGGAATCGAGACATGGTGCGTCAGGATGGAAATAAAACGTTTAAATCACTGAACCACACTCGCTTTGGCTTAGATAGAACAGTGTAATTTTCCCCTTTATTTGTCCATTAAATTCTTGCTCCATCTAAGACTATAAGGGTCCTTTACATCAGGGATGTAGACCAACATAAGCACAAGTAAGTTAAAAAAAACAGACGAAAACATGACTGTACGAGAAATGAGAATAGAGCTGGCTCTGAAACGAAACTATCGAAGAACACCGTTAAATGCGTAGAAACGTGGTGGCGACTTTTTTAAAGAAGTGTTAAAAAGAGACATGCACAAGCTACTTAAGAGTACAAGAATGATGTGAGAGTCATGCTTTCAACCTATGTCGGTCAAAGTGTCTAGTCGCCTCTAGAGTTCTAGATAAATCTAGAAAGTTATGCATAATCATCCCTGATTCATCTCAAACTCCATCGCGCTACTGTGCCCAGCTGCTCATATATATTTCTAGGCCCTGCACAATCTCCTATTAATTTCTAAGTCTTAGCAAGTTGGAAGACCAAAATAAGGAATCGTGCTGAATGCAAACACTGTCATCTAGATTCTATACACCCAGTGTCATAACTATAGTATCATTTATATATCCTCTACCACATATATGTATGTATAACGCATCACATCTCTTCCGTTCTTAGTCTATGTATTCTATCCTTATCTTTTATTTTTCCATCTCTCTTTCTCTATATGTATGTACGCAATCTATGTACGTTTATATAACTGTTGGTTATTATATATTTTTGTTCATCGTATACCGCCTATATATGAATATTTCTTTCATCAGGGAGGAAGACAGAACTGGCTATGCTAGGGTAAGACGTTTTGGTGATATTGCAGTGTATGTTCTTATATTTGTTGCACTGAAGTGTGGCATGCGCGACCTGCCGGCGTCGCTTGCCTCGCAAGCTTGGAACTGTGCCTTCATCGGACTTCCTTAACTCATGGAGTGAAGTATTGGAAGCATGTGATCAAACAGAGCCGTCAGTTGCCACCAGAGGCGCTGATCAACTGTTCGATACGTTTTACTTCGAATAACTCCACGAAATGCCACGAGAAGTTCGTTTCAAGGTGCTGACTGAACCTTCGGCCCGCTCGGTCGGCCATCTTGCATTTTGCCCTCGTGTTACCGCTTTCACCTCTCAACATGCACCGGATGCGAACACACCGTTCGGACGACACCCGACAATGTCTGCTATCGATCGTGCTTGAAAAGTATTGTCTGCCTTACTGATGAATATGATACCTAACCTCCTGTAAATATTTACTTATCTATTCCACACGACATCCACACACGACTCTTTGCTTACGTTTTAATAATACGATACTCATAGGCATGATGCGACACTAACAAGACACTCGCTACGTATACGAGTCGACTCACTGATTGACGGTCGCGTTCTTATTTCAGCTCATACGATGAGACGGATGAAGACTGTCTGTCGCCGAATGTGGACGAGGTGACGGCCACGGAGCCGGCCGATGAGTCGAGCGTGGAGGAGTCCACCCTGAGCGAGCAGCCCGCCTCCGACCCTGGCTTCGTGAACCTCAGCTCCATCTACTCCATCGGGCCGGAGCGCTGGGGCGCCTCCACGGGCGCAGAACGGCGCGACAAACCTGTCCCGCCAGAGAAGCCAGTCAGCTTGATGATGGTCAACGGGAAGACGGACAACCGGTACGCAGGATTCGGGAATAATAGCTTCTTGTACGGGGCGCGGGAGAAGGACCCGCCCTCGTATACCGCCGCGACGGCCGCGCTGTTTGAACGAGGCCAGTCCCCTGTCAATAAGATCTCGGATAACTATGAGCGCGCGGTGGCCGAGCGACTCAGTCCAGTGGACGCGCGCCTCAACCGCAGCGCGTTGTTCAGCCGCGTGCATACGGGCGTGGTGGCTGGCACGGTGCGTAAGGCGCGCGCGCAGGACGATGATGAAGACTACGCGCGGGACAGCGACGAGTGCTCCATATAGGCCGCAGCCGCCGCCACCGGCTGATGCTGTGCCGCCATGTGAACTGCCCTTTACCTTACCATGAAGAAAAATATGACTTTAAAAATATCTTCTCGGTAGAGGGCACAGAACACGCCGCGCATACGTCGGTGGCATTGTGACTGAAAAAGTGACGCCAAAGATTTCAAGTGCTATTCGTTACCAGACTTCAGTAGTGTGTGAGAGAGAAAGAACATATTTTTTCAACGCATGTTGTTGGACGCGTGATTTTTAGGAGCCGTCTATCTCGGACTGTAGACTAATAATAAGTAGTGTCAGCATTTTACGTAGTATTTACTATTATACATAATATTTGAAACATTAATTTGTATTATCGTTTTGACGTCTCAAATTAATTAACCATATCAAACGGTTTGTATTATTTATTTTGCATCGTCCATTATTAATATAATTATTTTTATATAAAGACAAATCAATTTCAATAAATGTATACTGAGGCAGATTAATTTTATTGTCTGTTTACGTAATTATTTTGACATTGCTATAATTTGCGATTAATTTAATTTTGCAGGCATGTTTACACAGTTAACACTTATAGCCAGGAAATGAATCTCTAATAAAATTTTATCCATTTTCTAAATGTCTAGTTTCTTTGAATGGCAGATTGTTGTCCCAGTACTCTCAGTGACATGTTGTTTTTTTCTGAGAAATTGTCTACTTATAACTTGTATGAGAGGCGGATGAAACCGCAAAACGTAGCTAGTATTCGTGCTACCATAATTCTACCTGCGGTTGGTGGCAGCACTTGCTATGTGCACCTTCAATATATGACTCAGAACATTCTAGTTCCAATCCAATCCGCGCGTAGAATTATTTTGCGCTAGTGTGAGTCGTCAAAAAAATATCGTCCATAAAGCTTTATATATTTATTTAGCGAAAATTATTCAGTAATTATATAAAACACGCACAGATCGACAAAATACCAGTTAGCATTAGAGCTTAGCGTAGATGTAATTGTAAGCAATATTTTTGATAAGAACTAGTGAAAGTTGCATTACTATGTAGCTGTAGATATATAGCTAGTTATACATATAGCTAACAAGAAATTAATATAAATAAAAAATTGTTGGATTTGTCATATTGTTCGACAGCTAATAAATTATGTTACCTACTAAACGAATATACACTAATTTTAATTGTAGAGTAAACAGCATTTAAACTTATGTACGTGTGGTGTTTTTACTTGCCCGTTTATATTATTTTACAGACGGTGCCAAAAAAATTAGGCGCCTACGCTTATAATTTGAAAAACTTATTTAAACGACTACTACATTATTTAATTATACAAATTATTCACCATCTAATGAAAAAAAAAACTAAACGAATACATACAAGTACTTTGACAAGAATATTTTGTGTACTATGCAGATTAAAGTAGGAATTTCATTTAAAAATTAACTCAGCAATATTTTATTAATATGTACCTATTTACTATTTTAAATTATAATGAATGACATTGCCTTTAATAAATAGGCCTAATTCTACAAACTGGCCAAAAGTAGTAAACAATCTTTTCTGTTTGGTTATGTTATGAATTGTGTATCATTTAACTTTATTTTATCCTCTATAAGATAAGTAAACCGTTTAGTGCTAATGAATAATATGTTCTTCTAATAACTCTGTTCACGCTTTATATTTTGACAGCTGTCATGTCCATATACATCAAATTTGATGTATAAAATAAATGAATGTAGGTGACACCTGTCAAAATGAATTATTAATGCATGGACAGAGTGGTAGTGGTATTTATTTAATAAAAATTGAAATGAATCCAACCGTTGTAGGTTGAATCTAATTGAAAAGAAAAGATGGCCGTTGCCTTAAGGTGCAGTAAGCCGACCAAATTTTCAGACGTAAAATAAATATTCTGGGACATTTAACACCGCGCCATCTAGCCTCATACTAAGCAAACTCTTGTATCATGGGTACTAAATAACGTTTATAATACATATATAAATAAATACACCTATGATCTAAGCTTGAATCAAACTTGCACATGAGGGATTCCGTACCATTATACATTTACCTATATCATTAAAATCACAGATAATGTATGAACATTTTATTTTCTAACTTTAGTGCTCTTGTATTAGCAGTACTTAATGGAAAATTTCATCTGTCTAGCTATCGCGGTTTATGACAACATTTTGTATGAAAATTTGGTCGAAAAACTCACCTTATATGTATAACATAGGTATTATAAATCATATACATGTTATTGTAAAGACCCGAACTTAAAAAAACCCGGACATTTAGCGTGCTTTTTGGTACATCTGAAGATTTACCAAATGAATATGGTAAAAATCCGAAATCAAATAAAATTCTGGACTTTTACTACTGAGCGTCGGTAAATCCTAGGATTTGCCGGTAAATACCAGTATTTACTACATTTCGGGGTTTTACAGTAACATTTATACGTATAATGAATAGGAAAAGTAGAGACATCATAGTAAAATAACAAAGAAAATAATTGTTGGTCGTTAAATTACAACCTTTTTTTCTTATTTAACTATAGAAGGAGTGTCCTAAGCAATTGAAAAAAGTTTTGTAATCTTATCATTATTATCATCATACCACAGTATAGTATAAGTGTTTCGCCTTGAATCATTTATATATGATATTTTTCATTTCATTTTTTATAAATGTGAGTTTGTTTATGTCTGTTCCTTCTTCACTGGGCACTGAAGCGATGAATCATCGTGATTTTTGGTATAGTATAGGACTAGTATTGATTGTAAAATAGTGGAAGCGAGAAATATCACCATTATTTATTTTTTCTTTATTTATAGGATAAATAGGTACTTTTTACACCTAAATAAAATTGCAACCAGTCAGTAGGTACGTACGTACAGTAGGTATGTAGGTACCTATGAATCTAAAAATGAATCTAATAGCTCTTACAGGTTGGCAAAAAACTATTTTAAAAATGGGGGCGCCACTTGCAGTATTTGCCCAGTCTTGTATGTTTTTAATTTCAACTAAAATTAATACATAAGGACCTAACTAAATTGTTATAGACATGTAATTTATTTTCTGGTGCTAAACCATTTTTTTATTTAATTTATTCTAAGTTTTTTTTTGCCAACCGGTATGTAGTTCTCAGCAAAAAGTTCTTCCGTGAAAAGCTAGTCATCATCATAACCCTCTCCGTGCGTGCCTGATTTATTAATTTTTCAAAGTTATCAACCAAATTAAATTGTTCGAAGATCTTATTACAAAACGTGGTTTAACTATTAGTCCAAAACTTTCAAAATATGCAGTCCGCTGTCTACTGTCACAATAATCAATCTGTCAAAATGTTACCAATGCTAAATCAACGTCCCAATTGCCATACCTTAGAGGCCACAACCAAGATTAGAATAGAACGTCCCAATTCGAAGTAGACATTTGATCGTTTGTATGTGACGTTGGAACAACAAGAAGTGACGTTTATTTTCAAAGTCCTGGACTAATATTTAAACCGCGTTTTGTAATTAGACGGATTGTTTTAACAAATTTTATAAATACGTTGTAAACTTGCTTACTGTTAACTTATGCCTAATTATTAGTAGTTACATCTAATACTTTCAAGATTATCAATTTTGAGCTTAGCTGTTTAAATGTTTCCTAAATTTAAGTAAGTTAAGTTTTTAATTACATATATATGTATAATTAGGTACTTAGGTAATACTTTATTGTTACCAACTATTAAAAAGTATTAACTCTTTATTGACCTTCGGAAATGAAAGTTGTAGGTAAGTAGGTATTTGCCTATTTTTGTGTAATTTTCTCTTAGATTTAATAAAACAAGTCTGTACCTACCTAACTCAGGTTTTTTATTTTGCGGCTAGTATCTATCTATATATATCAGAATTATCAGTCATATCATATGCCTTTCTTAATTAGATAATAAATTTATTAACTTGATTTTAGAGGAAAATAATATAAGAAAAAGGCCTAGTAGTATAATGTAGTTATGTACTTAATTATACACAATTAAATATTTACAAAGTTATATGAAAAACACTAGCAACTTCGCAGTACTAGCTAACATTCGTACACATAAAAAATCTGAACAGGGTCAGAAATCTGAACATAGAGGATATTAGAAAAAATAATGTTTAAGTAAGTACTTTAAATCCATAACAGAACACGTTTCAGCAGTTTTTAGATTTTTTATCTGTTTATCTGTGTGTCTGTTTATCTATTTATTAAACGCCCATAACACAAAAACGGCTGAACGGATCATCATGATTTTTGGCATCCAGGTAGTATGAGGTCTTACAAGTGTAGTAGGGTTAAATTACAAATGTAATACTTTTACCTCAAAATCATGCGAGCGAAGCCGCGTGCGTCCACTTGTAAATAATATATATTATCATATTTGGTTTCTTTGGTCACACAGCTTTTAAAATGCACAATCTTCTTTTAAGATATTTAAAGCAGTTCCCGTCACGTAAGTAAAGCAATTTTGTTGCCATGTTGGAATTTGCAAGATTTAACAGAAAGTAAATTTTAATATGGTAGCGAATCTATGGTAAGTAATAAGTATGTATCCATTGAGCTATTTTTAACCGTCTTCATACGATACTAAGTTAGTAAGTAGGGTTTTTAATAAAATCCATAGCTTCCTCCAAGGAGGAGAACTTCTTGTGTTTAGCTCCCGAGTAGCCTTTCACCTGAGGAAATAAAAAAAATGCCATTAAAAAACAGAATACCTAGATATTTTTAAAATACAGTGTAATCAAAAAATGTTGTGGAACTAATTTCTTTCGTAATTAATTAGGTAGGTACGCATAGTCTCAAAATTTGCAGTCTAACCAGGTTTTCACTACATTGTTTAAAGCAAAGTCGCTTCCCGCGTCTGTCTCTATGTCTGTATGTACCTATGCTTCAGATCTTTAAAACTATATAATACATACCTATTATAATAACGCTGTAACACTATAGATGAATAAATGAATTATTATTATTATTATATACAAATCCCCCTAATTAATTAATTCTGCGCGGGAGTCACGACCCTCATTCATGAGGAAATACGACTCAAAGAGAGAGATTCTCTATCTTATATCACCTGTTCTTCACATTCCTTCCATGTTCGATAAATACCAGGATTTCTACCGACAGCTACTGCGTAATATGGCTCATGGTTGTCTTCTGCTTGAGATTTTTTAAACATTCTGGAAATTACAATATTAGTCTATGTTGCAGTCTGAACTAAGTAAAGTCAGTCTTATTACAAAACGCGGTTTATATACTAGTCTAGGACTTTGAAAATAAAAAGTCAGTCTTGTTGTTCAAACATCACCATACAAATAATTAAAATGTCAAATTCAAATTAGAACGTTGATTTATCATTGGTAACATTTTTTCAATTTGATTATTATGACAGAACAAATTTTGAACAACAAGAACGGATTGCAATTTTTCAAAGTTCTGGACTAAAAGTTAAACCGCATTTTGTAATAAGACCCTACTGGTAACTAACTCATAATCTTTTAAAGACGGCGGGGGCAATGATAAAAACGTTGTAGTACTTATCGGAAATGATTTGCTTTGTATTTACCCAATTGACTATAATTGGGACACCAACTATACACAAAGGACACCATTTCCGAGACCACATTTTTTACATTTTACACTTGTTTTACTTTCTGCATTAATATGGAAACGTATACGTGGCAGGGAAACTTATGAGTACGTGTTGCTCATGCATGTACTACTTACCTACGTATCTAAGTATCTTACTTACTTTGTTTACGTTACGTAAATGAAGAATTAATTAATTAGGTAATAATATTTTACAAATTGCCTTGTTTTCATATGATCGAGGAAGATTTAGATTGACAATCCTATTTATAATGATTTCATATAATATTATCTAATCAAAGCTATTATTAAAAGAACCCATTAAACAGGTACTCGATAGATACACTTAAATTGCTATGGATTGTTACAGATAATCCTATTAACTGCACATTAGATAATAAGTTCTTTTATACCTAGTTTACGAGTGGGTACCCGCGGCTTCGTTCGCGTTGCTACGGGATTAAAATTAGCCTATTATATGTATTAGCCCATATACTATCATTATACCAAATATCACGATGCTCCGTCGCTCCGTTATGGCGTGATAGTGGCACAAACTGACCAACAACCGCACTTTAACATTTATATGATTTTTATACTAAATTAATACCTAGGTAGTTGTTATTTTGATACTTTCTTGCATTATATCTGGGTTGTAAGAGTTCCTCAAAAAGTGTAAAAAAATAATGAGCGCACCACTTGTATACATAGTTTCAAAACTTTCTTCCTTCATATTAAGAACTCTAGGTACAGTACATAGTAGTAGTAGGTAGGTACATACATTCAGTTGTTGTCCTTATCCTGACTTACCTAATTTGTTATGGTCACGAAAATTAAAAATTGTAGTAGGTAGGTAAGTATTAAATGAGTTTGGTGAGATTACGTTTAAATTATCACAAAGGTCCAAACAGATAAAAAAATGTACTACCTACATGGTGAAAAAGCTATCATGATGACATTAAAAAAGAAATCATCAAAATTAAAATGAATTAAATGCTATTGTCAAAAAATCAAAACAATGAAAAATGTGGTATTCCGGCAATTTTTTCAAAAAGTTTTTAGTTATACCAGCACTTTAGGACATTCGTGGAACATTCTATCGAAAATGCCTTACTACGCGGTAGCAAAAGGCCGCAAAACTGGTATTTTTATGTCATGGCCTGAGTGTGAATCCCAAGTAAAAGGATTTTCTGGAGCGAAGTACAAAAAATTTGATTCCGAACAAAGTGCACTTGAATTCATTGGTTCTGGCGCTGGTCCGGCCAAACAATATGCTTCTCAGAGTAAACCAGCGTACATAAACAATAATTATTCCAATAATACTTTAAATTCCATCCCAACTAGGTCATATTCAACGACGTCTTCAAATTATCAGAGAGGTGGCAAATCAAAGAACTCCAAACCAAAGCCGAAGTACGACGAGGATTCCGATGCTTCTCAATCGTCGGACGACATAGAAACGATGCTCAACAAGCAAATGGATGATATAGAGAAACGGGCGAATGTTTTCGGGAAGCGTTTGGATAAGATAATTAATACTGGCAAGCGTGCTGCTCCTAGAGGTACAATACTAATAGATCCTCCTGAAGCAAAGAGGTCAAAAAGAGACAAGAATGAATTTGAAGTTGATAGTGATGGCTATGTTCAAGTGTACACTGATGGCGCCTGTTCAGCCAATGGCAGGAGTGGAGCCAAAGCAGGCATTGGTGTGTATTGGGGTGAAGGCCACCATCTGAACGTGAGTGAGCCGGTGTCTGGCCGAGCTACCAACAACTGCGGGGAGATCCAGGCAGCCACACGAGCTATACAGCAAGCTGTGCGGAATGGCACTCATAAACTTACCATCAATACAGACTCAAAGTTTCTCATCAATGCTGTTACCAAATGGATGCCAGGTAAAATGTTAAATAAAATAATCAGTAAATAAAGTAAAGTAAAAGATGTTTATTTACCAATGAGTTATGCTTAAGCTAGTACAGGTATTCTTGTTTAGTTGTATAATATGTACATATCTACTTTGTGTTACTAATATAATAAAATTAGAAATGAATTTTATAAAAGGTGGCCATTTATAAACTGGGATCTGCATTAGTTTCATTTTACAACACTGCATTTGCCATATCTTTTCAGGTTGGAAAAAAAAGGGATGGAAACTGGCGTCTGGGGAGCCAGTGAAGAATGAGAGTGATTTCAAAGAACTGGACGCTGTACAGAACAATGTAAATATAAAGTGGAACTATGTGGAAGCCCACCGTGGAGTCCATGGCAATGAGATGGCTGATCAATTGGCGAAAGCTGGTGCTGCTAGGTACAGTAAGAAACAGACATAGAAAGGTTGATTTTCATTGTCTGTATGACTGTAAAGACATTCAAAACTTCATCCTCATATTAAAGTAAGTTGTCTGTATTAAGATGCAATACTAGAAAAGAGGCCTTTGCTCAGTAGTGGGTGTTAACAGGCTGATGATAATGATGATGAACCCCACTCCATTTATATTATATACAAAAGTGTTGTATAGTCAACCACTAAAAATGATTAAATGAACATCTATGCATCTAACTTGTAGACATCCAAATAAAGATCTTCCCTCTAGAAAACCAACCACATAAGTATTTATGATTTTGTTGTGGTCAAGAAAAAATATGTATATATATAAATATCACTCAATGATCTAAAAAACACGTAAAACCTATGTGGTTGGTTTTCTAGTGGTCTGAGATCTTAGTTTGGATGCCTGCATCTTATAAATGTGTAACATTATATCCACTCCTTTTGCTGATTTTCTGAGGTACTTATGTATGTATAGAAGTTAATTAGATAAATTAATAGTTTTTTGTGATCACCAAATATAAAACAAATTATTACTTAATTTGGTGCAGGTGTTTTGAGTTTATTAGCCTTCAGTGTGATTCTAAAGATTTATTCTTCTGTATTTCCTAGGGTCTTTTCCAAAATGATGAAAAATTACATGAAATTTGTATTCATATTTCTTATCATAGTAATCACTTAGCAATGTTTTTACATTGTTGTTTTATCTGGTCATTACTTCCTTGTAATTGATATAAGCTTGTTTAATGATTAATATTTATGTTTTGAAGTGGTCCTCTGAACAGTTTGAAATGATCATAACAAAACACTTCATACCTCTTGTAATAAACAGTAATAAATATTCCGGGAAATTGCACACAGCGCCATCTAGCCCCACACTAAGTAAACGCTTGTGTCGTGGGTACTAGATAACACATATAATACTTATATACTTTTCTTTTAAATATTCTATATTTATTTAGGTATTTATTAGATCAATCATTCACCAGCTGATTAAGATGAAAAAAAGATGGTTACTTGTTGTTTGTGATTAAGACTGAATAATTAAGGGTCATGCTAACATACATAATATACTTTGAAATAAAATAACGTGTCAAATATTTGGACTTCTTTATTGAAACCAACAGTTTTGTAACTTACCTACCAAGCTTAAAATAAGTAGCTAGGTAAAAATATACGTAAGTATTTACAATTAAAATATGACGTGACTAAAATGTCGCGACTTATAAAACATGCGTTGATTTAGCGGTCATTTTAATTAAATACACTTCGACTTAATTTGTACATTTTAATGTCTAAATTATTGCTGTTTTTCTTTTATAAATGTGCAGTGGCGCTTACGCAGCGCCATCCACAATTATCCGAGATTGAAAATAAAACTAAAACGAATTGCATCTATCTCGATTCTGCCATTTAAAACATGTGATATGGATAATAAGTTATAAAATTTATTTCTAGGATTAAAACAGTTGGATTAACACCAATAGTATAGAACGGTTTTAAAAAAAACTTGGCTTGCATTTTGCTGTTCTCTGTTTTTTAACAAACTTCTTAAAAAAAGAGGCATCAGTTGCGTGAATAAAAGCAACAAATTCCTTTATTTATATAGAATTTAGTTTGTGATATAAAGAAAAATATCAAACTGAGAATTGAATGAACAATATGAACATCTTGTTATTGTTGAATGATTATTGTTTATAACCAATAAATTGAAATACAATAACTTAAAAGGTTCCCCCGAATAAACGTAACATAGCAGTCTTACATTCTAAAATAATGAGTTCCATAATATATAAAATAAAGTAGGTACGCGCTGAGTGCTTTGAAATATCAAAACCTTATTATTTCCCAGAACGCCACTAGTAAAAATAAATGTATATCTACAGATACTGACAGTATTACTAACTCGTATATACATATCATTCAAACTCAATTTATTGGTAAATAATAAGAAATATTTTACAAGATTCATTCTATATGAACGACACCAATCTTACAAATCCAAGATGGCCGGCGAAACAAAATGGCGGTCATGGCGGATTACACATTTCTTCTCAACATTAACAACGTATTTCTATATTGAAAGGACTTAAGTAAAAGAATGTAAAATAGGACTGAAATCGTTAAAAAAACTGTTCTTATTCTGTCTGTAACAATACGTGTGACGTCTGTAGATATAAAGTGACTATAACATTAAAATACGAGCATACCGCGCGCGCATATTCTCGAAATACACAATAACTGATGCTTACAATACTTAATTAATATTTTCTCATAACATACATACGTATAGTAAAGTTATTTTGACAGTCGATTTTATGTAAACTAAATAGCCTTATTATAATATTTAGGTACATAATAATAAAATAACTAAGCATGCAGACAATACTCGACTAACACTTATGAAATAGTGATCAATTTACAATAATGAAACAATAGTTTCACAGAACCTTCCGCTTGTGGAAGCAACTTATGTATGTACATTACATAATTATATGCTAAATTATTTACAAAAAAAATATACTTCCTTGATAACTATGTATGATAGATTACCTTTTTATTTTTGCCATGTTCTTTAAAATGATAATTAAATGAATAAAAGATTTTTTAACCGAAGTCACATAAATATAATGCCCTTTAGGCCTTCAGTATATAGATCCAGCAGGATTCGAACCTGCGTCTCCGTTTCCTGGGCGGTATGTCTAAGACTTTAAATCACCTTACTTACATGCTCTTAGTACTTATGTTAATTAATGACATACAAAAAATATTTGAAATCACGCACGGTTTTTTCTTAACACGGAATAGGCTTACGTTTGACTATAGCTTGCCTGATGTTAAGCACCACTATAATCTAAGATGTAGCACGCTTGCCTAGAAGAAACCGATTTAGTCTAGATTTGAAGACCCCTGGTTTATAATTTTCTGGGAACAGGGTTGAGAGTTCCATAGTCTCATGGCTAATGACCAAAATTCTTAAAAATTCGAGATAAACAGACGTTTTTTTTTTCAAAAATAATGATATAGTTGTACAGTGTTCATGTAAAGTACTGTATAGTGTTGGGCCTGCGCGGCGGTCCCGGCGCGATGATTGACGCGTTGTTCCCGGCGCCCACGATGAGGTACCCCCCGGAGGTCACCACCTTCTTGGCAGTTTCCTCGGACACCATCTGTGGGCAGATATCACTGTCATTTAAATTTATTTACTATCCACTGTAGCATATTTCTCTCCACTATAGAATAGCATAATTGGTTTAATCTTCGAGTTAATATAATAATAATATATATATATAATAATAAAATCATTTATTGACACAATTAACGTTTTAAAATATACAATAGTTGTAGCCTGTAATATAATCTTATAGAGTATGTGTAAAGTAAAGTACATTTTATTTATGCAATGAATAGGCCCGGTTCTTCTGAACTAAGCAAGAATGCTTGTGTCTCAGGAGAACCGTACCCCCGGGGAATTTACAATAGGTGTGCTAGTTAGGCTTCATCCATAATCTAAAAGTATAAAAGTTAACATTTAAATTTAGTTATCTTAGTATTAGCAGTCTGTTAATGATATCAATATTTATAAGTATATGTTTATTTTTATTAATTTTGTTACTTAATAAGTACCTTTGTAAGTGCGTACGTGTGTGTGTGTGTGTGTGAGTGTGTGTGTGTGTGTGGAGTGTTTGTGTAGGTATAAGTGTACATCAAATCTATGAAGGGTCAGTACATATACCAGCATCAATGAAGATGTGGTGACAAACCCATAACAGGTAGCATCACTGGATAGTGTTATTTAGGTACACATAGAAGTTCTTCTGTTTCTTTGTATGACATATTTTTAAGAAGTTTCGTAATTTCTGTCTTTAAGGCATAAGTATTTAATTTTCTTATTTCCATTTTCTTTGATATTTTGTTGTAGATAAACCCTCCTAAGAAGCAACTGAAACCTTTGATAAAACTTGTATTAAATTTAGTACATTTTAGTTAATGTACAGGGAGTTAGGGATCTTTGCCTAGTAGTGGGACCTACGAATAATTGATACTACTCATAGAACTGTAACTCCTTACAAACGTCGCATCGAAAATGCTTCAACATTTCCTCCTTTATTTCCACAAACCACTCGTATACAAAGCTTGTTTGTGATATGCCAAATAGACGATTGCTCCGTCGCTAAAAGGTTAGGGCCCACTAACTCTACCCTGGCGACGGCTATATTTTGGCTCAGTGACATTTCTATAATATCATTTATTCACAGGAAATAAATTAATGAATTCAGTCGCTAAGCCATGATAAAGGCCTTTAAGGCGGTTTGAAAACTCTGACACCAGAGTTGGCCCCATACGAACTTACTTTTATAGGATAAAATAGGTAAATATAAAAATCTGTATTGTATGCTGACCTGTTTGTTGATAATGAGAGGCGGCATGGCTGACTGCTGCGCGGTGGGCTTGTACGTCCCCACGCACTTCATCGTCTGGTTCCCGCTCGTGTCCTCCACCATACTCACTGGGAAGTAAACACTCATTTTAATATTAAAACTTTCGTGACACATTTTACAAACGCACGTTCTGAAGATGGATGTCATCACATTATCTCGAGACCTGGCGTCGAGACGTCACGTCTCGTCGGTGCTCTGATATGGTGCGCAAAACAAGCATCCTCTAGTAGGATATTATTGTAAACAATAAGATTTCCAACAAAACAAATATTGTGTTAATTAATTTAATGTAGGTAATATTATTTTCGCCTTTCGCATTCCAGCGAGGTCTCGAGATGATGTGACCGGGTTGTACATCCGAAACGCGTCAATAACATACGCGAATGAGACGTGAGTGAAAACCGTTTTAGTTAACATATTAATAAAGACTAGTGGATGCCCGCGGCTTCGCTCGCATTATTTCAGGATAATTAGACTATGACACTCCTAAGATCTCATACTACCTACATACCAAACGTGATGGTGATCCGATCAGACGTTTCTGCGTGATGAGCGTTTAAATAAACAGAGACACAGATATACAGTCAAAAATTATAAAAACTGCTGAACTGCCAAGTAGAAACCTATTTACTCTTACTGGATTTAAAATTGATTGATTATCTGGATTAAATGAAATAATACAAAGAAAAAGACCTGGGATCGTGAGACAGGGTAATTAGGATCCGTGGAGCTAGGAATGGCCAGGACAGACCGCCGGGTCTTTGCTGGCCGGTGGAACGGGGTAGAGGGGTCCGGCTCTAAGGAAAGGATACATATATACAGGGAATTAATGTAATAATAATTAACTAAAGAAAGAAAGAAGGCAGTGATCCTTGACACGGCGCGTATTGTCCGGAGGTCCCTGTCTTTGTAGCCTCTACCACCGGTAGATTGGGTCCTGCCCCGTTGCCGGCGGCATCACTAGTTTTAAGTTTTTTTATGATATTTGTTTTTTTTACATACATATAAGTATTGTAAAAAAAAACAGTTGTAAATAAATTAACTATAATCCAGCTATCTTCAAAGCTAGAGTGAATCGGTTCTTATCGGGTAAGCACGCCCCATCTTAGGCCATAGCCTGTGCTTACCATCAGGCAAACTGTGGCCAAGTGCAAAACCATATTTAGTTAAAAAAATAACAATATATGTATATAGGATTACTGGGAGTTAATATATACATATTTACTGATATAATAAATATATAGGTACATGGTTGCTGGCAATTAACGCATATCATTATCATTTGATGCGTAATATTTAATTTCTCCACCACATAATGTTATATTATATTGTTAGTCAGAAGGCGACGAAAAAGTATAAAAGCCGACGCAACCGCGCCGGCCGGGTATTCTTAGTCGAGACTTTGAGCCGAACAGAGCTCCCACTGTTTTGAAATTGTCGGTAGTTGTGCTAAACGACCATTGCTAAGTGAATTTGTGATTACTAAGTGAAGTTAGTTCTAAGCGATTTTGTGGTAAGTGTTAGATTTCAAATTGTAAAAATAAATGCAGGTAGTTGTTGCTACATGAGTGTTTTTTTTTAATTAAATCCGCTTCTGATCTCTAGTAATATAATATTAATCCATATATCAACTATATATGACTTAATTGTGTAAACTACAATCTCTCAAAATCCAAAATGAGTACTGGTAAAGCTGTATGTTCAATCTTATCCACAATGTTGTTATTTGTATCAGTTTTTAGCCTCAATATTTGTTTTTTTCTTTCTTACGTTTGTCTACAGCCTGCCTGATGTTAAGCACTGCTGTAGTCTAAGATATTTCACGCTGGCCTAAAAGAAACCTTATAACTCTGGATTTGAAGACCCCTGGGTTATAATTTTCTGGAAATAGGGCTCCAGGTACAGAGCTCCAAAATCTTGCTGTCCTTACTACATATCTGTCAGTACTTTCGGAAAAAAAATAAGTATAGCGTAACACAACTTGTAAGACTTTATATTTTATTTATTTACTAGCCGACCCGGCGAACTCTGTTCCGCCTTAGAGGCAATAAATAGCAGATTTTTGGATTTTATTCAATTTAATTTAAAAAAATAACGGGATAAAAAGTAGGTATCCTATGTCCGTCTCCTGGTTCTAAGATATGTTCCCGCCAATTTTACACCAGCTAAGGCGTTTAGGCGTTCTTGAGTTATAAATGGTGTAACTAACACCACTTTCTTTTATATATTTTATATAGATTAGTGTAACATACCAATGATGGAGGTTTTCTGTGCGGGGTCTTGCGGCGAAAAGACGCGGGAGGCGAGCTTCCCGCCCACGGTCAGAGCCGGCGTCGGGGGCTGTGTGCTCTTCTGCAGCGACTGCCATACGAACAAACATAAAGATAAAAGATGAAGAATCTTTATTGATACTGTAAAGTTGTAACGTACATATTTTGTAGTTGTACTAATATCATAGAATATGCTACACAAATTACAATATCTCGTCAAATTGAATTTATAACATTTAGCTTTAATTTTAATATAAACATAATTCAATTATGAATACAATTTATTTATTTACAACTTTAGATCTATCTATCTAATAGATAGATAATAACTTATTGAGAAATTGAAATTCCAACTTAAGAACTAAATGTTACAGAAATTGATAATTATGTACATTATATCTCGTCATTTTACAATCCTTCATTTATAATATTATCTATTTACGTGGGACACTCAGAAAGTTTTGCGAAACAGAAAAAAAATGTTCTATGGGCAAATATATTTTTATTAAATCTTTTCAAAGTACTCTCCACTAGCATCTATACAAAGTTTCATGCGTCTGAACCAATTTTCGAAACACTTTTTCCAGTCCGCCGCAGACACCTCGTTTACGGCCTGCTCGAACGCTGACAGCGCATTTTCCGGTGACGAAAATTGTATCCCTATGAGCAGATTTTTTATTTTTGGGAATAAAAAGAAGTCACACGGTGCTAGGTCCGGGCTGTAAGGAGGGTGACCCAGGAGTTTGACCGGCGTGCTGTTCAGGAAGTCCCTCGTTTTGAGCGCGGTGTGCGCGGGCGCGTTGTCATGATGGAGCAGTAGCCCACGGAGCCCTGTGTTTGGTCGCTTGTTGCTCACAACAGAGAAAACTTCTGACAAGCATTTATTAATATACCATTCGGCGTTGATGCTTCTTTGGTTTTGTAAAGGAATGGACACCAAGTAGCCAGTCAAATTGAAAAAGATCGCGATCAAAATTTTCTCCCCGCTTCTAGATCGCTTCACTTTGGTAGGCGTTGCTTCGTTTTGAATCACCCAAACTGTCGACTGGCGCTTCGTTTCTGGATCGTATTGATATATCCAGGACTCGTCGCCTGTAATGATGTCATAAACACGCCGAGACGAACCTGCTTCAAATTTGTTAAGCATATCACGGCACCATTCCACCCGAGCCTGTTTCTGAGCATCGGTGAGGTTGTGCGGCACCCAGCGTGAAACTATCCTCCTCACGCGAAGATGCACGTGCAGAATCTTGTCAAGGCTTCCCGATCCAATCTGCACAATGTGCTGAATCTCCTGGTATGTAACTCGCCTATTGTCTTGGATTAAATTTTTCACTGCTAGCACGTTTTCTTCCGTAACAGCCGTCGAAGGGCGACCACTTCTTTCTTCATCCCCCAAAGTTAGTCGACCGCGCCGAAATTCATTATACCAACGATACACGGTTGCCTTAGAAGGGCCTTCATCCATGAAAGCCATTTGAAGTCTTTCGTAAGATTCTTCCGGTTTCAGGCAGCACTTGAAATCGTATAAAATCATAGCGCGATAATGTTCCCGGTGCAGATCCATTTTTTACTGAGACACGATAATTTAAATTAGCTTGCAAAAAATGTGGAGGGAAAATTTGAAATTGGAATGTGCCTATTTTTACTTTTAAATAATCATATTTTTAAAATAGGTTTAAACTGGCCAGTGTCTCATTCATAAAAACTTTTTTTCGCAAAATTTTCTGAGTGGCCTGGTATATGATTAATAGTGAGTACTGCAAAAACACTCAATTGAGAAGATACGTTTGAATAATTTTTCCTTCAGTAATTTTTCTCATAAATTCATTTTGAAATCATAAAATGTACTAGAAGTAACTCAATAAAATCAGCAGCGACCTATCGCCGTCTTATTTCAGTACATTTTACGTAAAATTTAAGATGTGTCACCTCCTGTTTTCTTTCCGAGCCAAAAATATTTTCGACTTTATTAAACACCCTGAGGGCAAGATGATTTTAATGTCTGTAAATAACAAATATGTTTGACGTGGTGTCACTAGTCCAGTAAATAAATAAATAAATAAAAAACTTTCAGAAGACTTGATAACCTCCTTTTTTTTGGAAGTCGGTTAAAAATCACTAGTAAATAAAACTCACCGGAATTTCCGGTAGGATCTGCACGTCTGCTGAGCCAGAGTCATCAGTGCTGCCACTCTGAAATATAAATTTAACTTGTTAACATCAACATAATAATGAGAAATTTCTTCGAGTTAATGGCCATTGAGACTCACATTTATCGACTTAAAATTCCCCCTAAAATCAATCATTTTAAAATAACTTAAATAATTTCACGCACTTTAGAAATTCCATTTAGAATCATACCTACATACGATTTACGTAAAATTCTGGGTTTTACTCAAAGGCAGGATGGTAGGTGGAGGTTTAGGAAAAATCTGGAGATTGAAGAGCTGGTGGGTGAGCCGAATATTATGGGAGAGACGAAGGCCAATCGACTTCGCTGGCTGGGGCAAATAGTGAGAATAAATAATAATATTAAATAAATATTCCGGGACATGGGATGATCGTAGCGTGAAGAGAGCCTATCTTGGGAGTCCCAAGTGGTCGTCGACCGTTCAAACGGCCGAGGTATCGCTGGAAGGACGCCGTGGAGTCAGATCTGCGCGAACTTCAAGTTACTGACTGGCGGGAGCGGCGCAACACCGGGACCGGTGGTGAGCTCTTGTATCGTAAACCAAGACTCACTTCGGGTCGCCGCGCCAGCCGAGTGAGTAAGTAAAGAAGAAGTGCGAATATTTACACACAAGTGAAATGGAACTAAATAGTTATTAGTCATGTCGTATAAGGAGGTCAAGAAATTGGCAGAAGATCGGGAAGGATGGCGCATGCTCCATGGCCTTGCGCTCAAATTTGTGATTATGATGAGTTATTAGTAGTCCAATACCTACACAGTAGTTATGCTGCCTATATATTATATTATATACCTGCGGTGTCTGCGCGCAGTGCGTGTAGTGCGCGGGCCAGTGCGCGCGCTGGCACGGGTAGTCGCAGTACGCGGTGTTCCAACAGCAGTAGAGCTGGGCCTCTTGATTGCAATTCGCACACCTGGTAAAAAATACGAGTATAAAATAACGTTTTTTCCCCATATCATTTCTATCCACAATCAGTAATTTCACTATAAACAGATCAGCAGGGTGTGTCACAAATTCGGAACGTTTCCGCTCGGAATCGAAACGCCAATCGTAGAGCTCCTTGTAACTTCTATGATTGGTGGATGACTGTAATTGGTTAAAATAAGTCAGTTAGACGAATTTGATTGGCGTTTCGTTTCCGAGCGGAAACGTTCCGAATTTGTGAAACACCCTGCAGTTGAGTGATTCTGTCAACTTAGACGCGAGTAAAATAACTATTACGGTTTTTTTACTCACGTCTAATTTCGCGTATGTTGTTTACGCGTTCCGGGTGTAATGACACCCATCTTTAGATCGTACGTTCTGGGACCGCGCTAGCGAGCAAACAGCGCGTCTCCCGATATATGTCCAAAGATGTATGTAGGTATGTATGAAAATATAACAAAAAAAATCTGTTTCTGTATGCGAATCACAAATAAACAGCTGAACGGATCATCATGATTTTTGGTATGTTAGTAGTATGAAGTGTTAAGAGTGCCATAGGCCACTTTTTATCCTGTAATCATGGCACCCACTAGTAATACTATAAGAATGTTGTTTTTATACATACCATTGTTTGGACTTGGCCACCTTGACGGCCGCCTCGAGCTCCGCTTGTGCCGTGCGCCTGGCTTCGTTTGCCACTCGCAGCTTCTCCTTCTCGAACGACAGCCGCATTTCAGCCAGGGTTAGCTCTGTAAAAAATAATTAAAATTATCAAGTCTTTTTCTTATCGAATGAGAGTGGCCAAGTCTGGTGTCGAGATTTTATCAATCCGCCCTAAGGGTCTCTGACATGGCTTAACTACTGCCGTACTAGAAAAACAGCCAGGACCTACCATTTAACGTTTGAAACTACTCAACAGATTTTGATGCAGTTTTTTAAACAGATAGAGTGAATGATGCCGGAGAAAGATTCTTCCATCCTAAAAGAGTTTAACATAAAACAACGCATGTCCGCCGTATGTCTGAAGCGAGTACTATTGTACTTTGGGCATATCGCACGGAAACCAGCGGACAATTTTATTCGGAGAAGATTATAGTGACCAGAAAATAACAGAAACAAGATTCAGAGGTCGAAACCCTACAAGATTTATTTATTAAGATGTTCCGGTCAGGCTGGACACATTGGCGTCAAAGCAAGTGCTGCCACGGAAGCCACCGATCGTGATAAATGGCGTCTAATGGTCCACAATTTCGATCGAGATCATCAACATTAAGCTATCGCCTAAAAGAGGATGGGAATGCGTGCGAAAAGCTAGTTGTATACTTTAAACAAGTTACAACATTTTTTTCACGTAACGTTTCTAATAAACGGATCATAAAATCTCATTGCGCCAAAGCAAATGTTCAGCCAGAAAATGTCCTTGACTCATGTTGAGGGAAACCACGAAATAGAGAAAACAATGGAAGTGCCCTTATAACTACTTAGTACGGGTACCGGTGTCGCCAAACTCACATATAAGTAAAACAAAATATACATCTCCATTTGATAAATGATTCGTCCTGCTTTCATTTTGACACGTAATAATTGCACAAGGCTCGAATTATCTTTAAACATGTTTTTTGTGCGAGTGCGGCACGTGTTTCTAGCTCACGTAGCTAAGCACACGACTAATCATGGCCGCCGCTAATGTTGCGATATTCTGCTTAATTTGTGGCACAGGCAGGAGATACGAGCACCACTTCCGTTGTTTTCTCTGAGGGAAACAATTGTGAAACGACAAAAAATAAATAAAAAAGAAACAAGTTATAACGGCCACTGACCGTGGTTGCAGCGCATCTCGTCGAGCTGGGCGGCGTGCTTCCACCGCGCCTGCTCCAGCTGCAGCCGCAGCGAGGCCGCCGCGCCCGGCTCCTGCACCTCCTCCAGGCTCTCCTCCAGCAGCGAGCGGAACAGATCCGTGAGCTGCGGACAGTAGAGGACATTTGAAACAAGAATTACAAAACATTTATTGAGACAGATTTACAAACATTTAGTAGGTATACACACAAACACACATATGTGTCCGACGCAGATTGTATGCAGTTAATGTATGGAGTTAAGAAAATAACTGAAGGATACGGGTTCGTCAGGGGGCGATGAACTTTTTGTAAGGACCGCTGTAATGTCGTAGAACAAAGGTTATTGCTTTTGACTTCCTAAAATTTGGTCTAAATGTTTGATCCTACTTAAAAGGTTATGAATTAATTAGTTACTTGTAGTAATTAGTTACCTTAAGCCTTAATATTTTTAAAGAAATTAATGTATTTGAGGCCTCATCTCGCTTAAAAGCTATTTTTCGAGAAATAAACTTAAACTTGTTCTCACTTTCTGTGCGTTCTGGTGTAGCTTGGCGGTGACTGGTCCAGCGGCTATTGGCACTGGCACGGCGGTCAGCGCGGTACCGTCCAACGTTTGGGCCAACGTTGGTCGCGCCTGGAGACGCGGTAGCTGAAAATATCATCATGATATTATTTTTTATTGTATCATGTTGACCGGCCCGTAAATAAATAAATAAATATTTCAGGACATATCACACAGCGCCATCTAGCTCCATACTAAGCTTTCGCTTGTATCATGGTTACTGGGTAACGTATATCATACATATATACTTTTCTTTTTGTAAATACATACATACTTATTATGCATAGAAACGACCAGATAAAAGAAATATTAAAAAAAAAACAGACGCAACACTAACTAGCGGGTGGGAGTTTGCTCGTGTTAAAAAGTATCGTTGTTTGCGATATAATTTTTTACTTTAAGTATCATATTGACCGGCCCGTAGATAAATAAATAAATATTTCAGGACATATCACACAGCCCCATACTAAGCTTTCGCTTGTATCATGTAAAGTAAGTAAAATAAAAAGTTATTTATTTCATATTTTCTTACTTAGGTACATTTAGTTGTTCATTAATTAGGTATATTAAAATTCATACTTTCACGTACCTCGGTAGGCCTCTGGGTCCTGCACTAGGTCTGCTTGCACAGCCTGTATAGCAGGACCTCAGATTACTTCCCTCAGGACTGTGTTATAAGTGCGTTTTGAACATTTTTATACACACAAGCAATCTTTAGCCGAAAACTATAACATACATTTGTATGAGTACAAATCACTTACTTTTACACAAACTTCGCTTAAAACTAAAAAGTACAACATGTATTTTACAATGACCACTAATTTGGACGCTAATTTTAGGTATAATACGGAAAAAACACATAAATTTGGATGAATACAGAATGTAAACAAAAGCTAGTGAAATCCGACGGTAAACATTTTTGGGTTGCCATGACAATAAGGTTTTATACCGTACATTTTATTTATGTTTATACATACCTATATATTTATTTATATATATTTACATGGGTATGTATATACTTTTCTTTTCGTAAATACATACTTATTATACATAGAAACGACGAGAAAAAAAGGAAAATTAAAAAAACAGACGCATCACTAACTAGCGGGTGGGAGTTTGATTGTGTTAAAAAGCATCTTGCAATTTGTGCACCTTAAAAGTGGAATCAAAAGATCTAATACTATCTGCGTGCCAAAAAGCCCGATCAGCTAAGTGGTTTGTGCCGTAAGTTGATAGATCACTCAATCATTATTTGCATTTTTTATACACAGGATTACTGGTGACTAACTAACACAACATTTTATTCATCGACACCTGAAAAAAAGTATGGAGAACTTTCTAGAATTTCCAAAAGAACACATCAAAACAGTGTTCCCACAACTTTTTTTACTTTTTAATAAAAGCCACCTTCAAAAGGTTATGCCGTTATAATGTTACCAGCAACCCTGTATAAAATAAACAGATTTTTTTTTTTTCTTTTTTGGCCATAACTTTGTATTGTGCCAGGTCTCAAGTAAACGAATAAAAATGTATATTCATGAAAAGTATAGAAGAATAAAGGAGATTTACCTCGTTAGGTGTCTTATCGTTGGTGCTCCTGCTCTGTATGGGCGTGAGCGTGGCGCCGGCAGCACCGCCGTTCACCAAACCAGCCGGGTTCGAGTTCTGGAGGGGATAAAATATTGTATTAGTAATATTTGGTTGTATCTAGTAGCCATGATCCAAGCGTTTGCTTAGTATGAGGCTAGATGGCGCTGTGCGCAATGTCCTGAAATACTTATTACCTAGTAGACGCTCGCAGCTTCGCTCTCATTATTTCGAAATAGGAAGTAGCCTATGTCACTCCCAGGATTTCATACTACTAACATACCAATAATCAAGAAGATCCTTTCAGCCGTTTTTGCGTCATATGCGGTTACTTAAATAAACAAAAAAAAATTCTGAAAAACTGCTGAACTGTGTTCTGTTATCAATTTAATGTAGGTATATCCATATTATTATATATTATAATATTCTTTTTCATATCTTCTATGTACAAATTGTTGACTTTCTCTTATCAATATGTATACATATATATAGAATTATACAAATACTTACATCAAGCCCACCCACCGACATAACAGGCTGTAGACTGAACATCCACTGTCCGTTGACAGACGTCATTAGGGGCACCGTGTGCACTGTCGTCGGCACTTGCCCAACAGTGGGCACGGACACTTGCCCGACCGTAGGCAACATCGGTCCCACACTCGACACTGACTGACTCATCGAAACACTGGGCACATTCACTTGGGTCATTTGCCCAACAGTGGGCACTGATACTTGATTCACGGTCCCAACAGTGGGCACGGTGACTTGCCCAACACTCGGCACGGATATTGGGCTCGAGTGGGTAGTGGTCGGCTTGAGAGGCGTTATCAATGTGTTGACTGTACTGTTGCCTGTAAAAGAAAATAGTTATCTAAAGTATATACTATTGTAGGCTATTTGAACTTATTCTTGAAAATGTTGGCATGTTAACGTGCAATCGCCGTTGTGCTATTTCCATACAAACTATTGTATAGTTAGGTACTAATTTTATGCCTTTGGTTTTCTAGGGACGAGATTTTTAAAATAATGAATGAATGCTTTATTGGTCTGTGAAACTAGGTGCTAAGGTGTTACAGTATATAATATGTTGCTTAACTAGACAAACATTTATAGCGTATTGTGTCACTACTTTCCACCTGAAAGGCTTACAGACTTTACAACTTATAATATAAAGTTACATAATTTCATTTAGGATACATTCTTATTTAAATTTATCTTTGAAAAACAAATCAACACTGTAGTAAGCTTTTTTACATAATAGTTCATTTAGCATACATTTGAACACATTAAGGTCATCTTTATATCTAATACTCTTGGGAATGTGGTTGTATATCCTAGGAGCCATCCCAAATACACTTTTATTGAGGTATGCAGTACTGTACAGTATTGACGATTGATGCCAACTCTTCTTATTAATGTAATACGTTTGTTGTATTTTTTTATGTTAATAAATGATATCTATCTATTACAAACATACGGGTCGTATACCCTCCTTTTGAAAAGACTTCAAAAAGGGGGAACAGAATTCTTTCGTTTATGTCTCATTAATTTATTATAATTCTCTTACCGCTATTGGCCGACTGGTGGTTGGCGGGCGCGATTGGGCGGGCGGGTCGCACGGGCGGCTGCGTGGAGGGCGGCTGGATGGGGATGTACACCATCGTATTCTTGCCGTTTAACTCCGCGGCGCGCGGGGCAGGGAACGTCTTGCGGGCTCGGGGATGGACCTCCGCCTGTTTCAATCATAAAAAAACACACAATTCTTCAGAAGGATAAATAATAATTAACATTAATGTTTAGTCCCTGGATTAGAATTAAAAAATAGTCCTAGGTGAGTTTTGAACCAAGCGTTTTGCTTCGACTTTCATCGTGCGAACAGCCAAACTGTGGAACTCCTTGTCCGAATCTCTATTCCCCTTGAACTATAATTTGTCGGTCTTCAAGTCGAGAGTAAACCGGTTTCTTCTAGGCAAGCGCGCTAGATCGTAGATTATAACGTTGCTTAACATCAGGCAAGTTGTAGTCAAGCGTGAGCCTATCTTATGTAAAAAAAAATGTTTATAACAAATGTTGCCTTCTTTCTATGTTGCATAAATACAGTAAACCTATACAAAAAAATGAAGAAATGGTACTAATTTATAAGTATTTCCTTTACACTGACAATAGTTATGTATGTTGACACAACAGGTTTTGGTATACATCGTTGGTGTGTAGTGTCTTACCAGTCTAAATTTATGCTAAGACTAGTGGGTGCTCGCGGATTCACTCGCATTAAAGAGTAAAACTTGCATCGCCTATTTCACCCCTTTAAAAGTGGCATATCCAAAAATCCTTTCTTAGCGGATGCCTACGTCATAACATCTACCTGCATGCCAAATTTCAGCCCGATCCGTCCAGTGGTTCGGGCTGTGCGTTGATAGATCACTATGACAGTCAGACACCTTTGAGTTTTATATATTTAGATTGCAATACTAATGTTGTGGGACTAACAATTAAAACTGTGCATTATCTATGTTAACATTACCTTCTTGGCCGCCGACACCACGCGGCTTATCCTCACATCCCTCAGGGTCTGCACCGGCTGCAGCTTGCACGCCGTCATCAGATCCATCTTCTCACTCAACCTTTCATCTTCCTCCATATCTATCGGCTCCGCTTTAATCTCCACTTCCATATTGTCTGACGACTTCTCTCGACTCGGCGAAGTCATTCTAGCGAACGCACGCACACCGACTCTACCGACAATGTTACCTGCTAAACAAGAAAAATATTTTAGCTGTACAAATAAAAAAAACACCAAAGACATGCGACGATTTTTTTATCTCTTTTTTACTAGTGGACGCCCGCGGCTGCATTATTTCAGGATAAAAAAAGTACACTCCTAAGACCTCATACTACCTACATACCAAAAATCATGATGATCTGTTCAGCCGTTTTACCGTGATGAGCGTTTAAATAAACAGACAAACAGTAAATATAAAACTACTAGTACATTTAAATATTAGGTACTAGAAAGAAACCTAAAAAGGTAGGAGGATAACCTATTGGTGGAGGATCGCTAGATCGTAGATAACAACGTTGCTTAACATCAGGCGAGTTGTAGTCAACCGTGAGCCTATCTAGTTAAAAAAACTAGTACGGATAAAGAAAAACAAATATTACCTGCAACCGGCTCCGTATTATCACGTAGCTTTTGTAACTTTGTCACAGCATCTTTCATAGTAGTCACTGCCGCTGTACTCGTGGGAGTAAATATGTTAGAGTCGGAGCTAGCTTCCACTATTTGTGAAGCCATATTGCTTGTTGTCGGTGTATTGTGTGTGAACGTCGCTTGTGCTGTGGTAGACAAGCTCATCACGCTGCTTATAGTTGGCAAGTTGGCGTTAGACCGCCTCCTTTCGCGAGCGATCACAGCTAAACTCGTATCGTCATCGAATGTTAATTTCTCCTTGAATGGTTTATCTGTTCGTGATTGGTCCGATTTGTTAGCATCGTCAGTCTCTTTCTTTTTGTTCTCTTTTCCTTTAACTTCTTTCTCGCTTATGTCGGTTTCCTTTTTCTCGGCAGTTTTAGGTGTTTTGGTAACGCTGACGTTGAGAGATTTGTTGGCTCTGGAGTTTCTCCGTTTTTTTGCTTTTTCGTCTTTTGCTTTTTCGCTCGTAGCACTTTTGTCTTTGGGTTTAGTTTTTTGTGGTGTTTTGTCGTCTTCTCTAGGGCTGGTGGGGACTGCGGGAGATTTGGTTGTGGCGAACATTTTAGGCGTCTGTTTGTTTGTTCTCGGCAGAGCTACCAGTTTTATTGGAGTCACTCTGAGAGTTTCTGTGTCCTGTAAATACAATATTTTTAAGCACAATCATGTTACGCCACTTTTATATTATAAATCATAATAAACATTGAATTAACACATTGTTTAAATGAAGTCATTTGGCGTTAACCGTTCGCCTGATGGTTAACGATCATTATGGTCTAGGATAGAACGTGCTTATCTAGTAAACCCGAATCCCTTTCGCTTTAAAGGAACGCTAAATTGTGAGTCAGGCAGGGAGTTCCATAAATTTACAGAAGGCACAATAAACACAAAGGTAGTAATTTTAGTTACATGTATATAATAATAAAAGAATATACAAATATATACCTGAGTACTGCTTGAAGGTTCTTCATCTTTCGACTTTGTCTTCGCAGACTCCGGTTTCTTTTTCGTAGCTGTTTCTGTATCTTTCGTAGTGGAATGTTCTTTATCTTCCTTACTGCTGCTCGGTTCCTGTAATTTGAATGAGAAATGTGTTTATTTACATATAGCTAATGTCACGACTATGATAATGTACGGGTAATTTCATATGAGAGTAATCAAACTTGACAAAACTAAACTAAAACTTTAGTTTCAATTACAGTGAGTACGACAGCCTCTTCCAAGTTGGAAGATTTGACGTAAAAGTTATGAAAAAGACAAATGACAAAATTATTCCGCTACAATTAATGTTAAAAGGTCGACGGCCAGTCGAACGTCCTAAGTACCGCTGGAAGGACCAGATAGAGGAGGATCTGCAACAACTCCATGCTACCGAGTGGCAGGAGATGGCGCAGAATCGGGAGGAGTGGCGTCTCTGTGTGTCGGAAGCCAGGAACAGCCACTATGGGTCGCAGCGCCACTTTAGTAAGTATAATTAATGTTTGTTTGCTAAAGTCGATATTTAGGTACCTGTTGTTCCGGTTTATCAGCCTTCTTCTTCTTCTCGGGCCGAGGTGAGCTAGTTTCTATGACAGTCAGTACGACGGCCTCTTCCAAGTTGGAGCGACGACGCTTTCTAGTCACGAGCACCTCATCCGCCGGGGTAGGTTTGAACACGACTGGGGAATCCACTTTTGTTGGTCTGTAAAATTGATTAAAAGAAAGTGGTGTTAGTTACACCATTTATAACTAAAGAACGGCTGAACGGATTTAGCTGAAAATTGGTGGGGAGCTAGCTTAGAACCCGGAGACGGATATAGGTTAGGACTATTTAACCCTTTCTTTTTTTTAAAAGGCGGAACAGAGTTCGTCACGTTAGCTAGTATTATCTTTAAGTACATATAATAAAGCTGAAGAGGGTCGAAAGTCTGAACATTGAAGATATTTTTTTATATATCTTCAATGTTGTTTGGAGATCTTCGAATTGATAGCAGAACGTTCCAACAATTTCTAGCAATTTTGTTTGTTTATCTGTTCCTCTTTTTATTTAAACGCTCATCACGGTTGAACAGATCATCATGATTTTTGGTATGTAGGTATTATGAGGTCTTAGGAGTGTCATAGGCTACTTTTTATCTTGAAATAATGCGAGCTAAGCCGCGGGCGTCCACTAGTATAGTCCTACAATTATTATTTTCTTTTTCTGCTAGGTAAGCATGCTAGATCGCAGCAAGCTACACCGTTGTTTAACATCAGACGAGCTCTGGTCAAGCGTAAGTCTATGCCTAAATCAAAAGCCATCCAGCTAGCGAAGTATGAAGTAATCTGTATGTATTGATTTGTTCCTTTCTCATTGGCAGCGCAAAAAAGAGACGACAAAATAACCTTTTCATTACTCATACTCTGAAAGTATGTAGGTCTGAAGTTGCCTGAGGAGCGGGATGAAAGTAATACTTTCATCCCTAGGGAGAATCGCTTTCAACTGACGGCTGTCAAATTATTTAAAAAAAAAACTAGTTCTTTTACACATATCTATTGAAAACACACTCCAACTTTCTATACAGCCACGATGTAAAATTGAAATATAACTTAAAGTTAAGTATTGATTAAAGAATATATATTTTTTAAAAACCTTTATTATAATTTAGTTTCAACAATTTCTTTAAAATAACTAATATTTGGGCAAAATATTTACCATTTTTTCAATGATGAAAATAAAAAATTATGGCTGAATAGCTGGCCGGCCACAGAAATAAAACAAACAAAATAGGCGGGAAAGCGGCAATCCGATCTTCATTTATTTTTTCGATTTGAAGACTTTTGTTTATACGTATAGCAGAGATTTGTACTTATAAAATGAGTTCATCTCTGATATGAATTTAACGCCTGATTTTATAAGAGAAGAGGCTAAAGCGGTAGTGGAATAACCAATTGTTCTAATTTTACCATAAACTTTAAATAAAATTATCTCATCAAAGTTGTTGTTAAATGTAAAATAAAATTTACTCATTTTTTCTATAGCTAATTCATGTTTTGATTTTTACTTTCCTTGTATTTGTAATGAAAAGCACAGTGTTTACCTCGGGTTAAAGACTTATTTAGTCCCTCGAACCCCGTCGTGAATCCCGTCTCGGGACTGAATAAGTTACGTTCACCCCTAGGGTAACAATGTACTATTTAAATGGCTACAGTATTATAGTTCCCGTAAGGCATGATTAAATTTTGTCGTGATAACCTGAGGAAAACTGAGGTTTCCATCATCAGGAGGACGACGTCAGTTTTCCGAAACATGTCGAGCTAATTTTCGACATATTTTTTGACGTAAGTGCTAGCCGGTTATCACAACAAAATTTGAAATGGCTGATTACTTACTTTTCAGTTTCATTCGTTTCAGTTGTATCAGTTTTCTTTGTCTTTATCGCTTCAGTACGCGCCGATGTAGTGGTGTCTTCACTTTCACTTCCATCACTGAAAAATAATTATATATACACCTTGCTAGTGAAATCATTATCGTTAGAATATCATTAAAACATGGGTGTGATGCTTTCAACCAAGTCATATAAATAAATATTAAATATTGAAAATTTACACATTCCTTGACAAGCCATGTAACAAATATTTGTACGCCTATCTATAGTCAGATGTCAGAATAATTTAAAAAACAACATTTTTATGTAACACCTACTATGTGTGACAATACAAGTGTTTCGTGCAAATAAGTAAATACATTTTGAACATATTAAACGTCATAAGAGGATCATACAAATAAAAAAAATATGGGACCATTTCGGAAACTATCCCAGTCGAATAAAAAAAATTTTTTTGTAATCGGTTCTTAAATAACGGAGTAATCGCGTAAAATATCCACAAAAAAAATATTTTTCAGAAGACTTGATAACCTCCTTTTTTTGAAGTCGGTAAAAAATTGGATTCGCTCTCTGGACCAGCATTCACATTGCAAAACACGCAATCGCTATTACATTTGAAACCCTATTGCACTCGTGGCAGTGACTAAATGAAATCTCATGAATAATATAAAATCGAAAGTTTGCTTGTGTGCATATTAATTACTTCTTCGCGCTCAAATGGTTGAAATTAGTATAAAAAAATATCATAATAGGTAATATGCACAACTTTTTTTTTATTACTTCAATGAAAGCTTTGTAATAGACAATCAGCAATTAGCTTTAACTATAATGCAGTTATACACGTTTTTAGTTTACGATTAGACAGAGAGAACCGACATGCCCTGTGACGTCACATGGCACTAACGCCATAGAAAATACATAGAAAATTCTGTTTTGAAAGAAAGAGGTGGAATGAAATCTTCAATTGGTCATAACTTCTTAGTTTTTCAGTGGATATAAATGGGGTTTGCACAGCTCGTTTATGATAAACGAATATAAATTAATGAATACGTACCCATCATTAGCAGAACCTTTGGAGCCCTTAGACATAGATCGCCTCTTGGCTTTGGAAAGCGGCGATGCATACACTTGCCTCACAGTCGCACGCAATTCACCTTCGAATGATGGTATCTGAAATTATAACATAACATGGTAAATAACAATGTAAAGTTTACATTGGGTAAAGTACTTTTGTATTTCGGCCAATTAATCACCACCGATTTGATTCGATGACCGATTGAGAAACCTATAAGAGATAGTGGGTTGGTTACTGGGTAAATTCGTTAATGTGATGTACACACTAACCTACGAATACGTTATATTATACAATTGTAACTCTTCACAAATGTTACGTAATTTCTGATTCACACACAAAGCTTGCCTGCGATTGGTCACGATGCCAAAAATAACCGAATGCTGCCAAAAGCTTCGTCGCAGTTGCTCGCTAAAGGGCCAAAGACAACTCAACCGTCAAGACGGCGATTGACAATCTCATGGTTTTTTTTTATTCAGTTACGTTTCTTTAGCATTAATTATTGATAGAGAAAACATGATCTTCGTGAGGAAAAATAACTTTTTTTTTTAATATACGATTTATGTTTAGTTACCATAAGTTTGAGTTGCTCAGTGAAGCTGGTCGGATCGAACAATGTCTTGAACGGCGGGTACACGAACTTGCCGTACTTTCTGCTGATGTTCCTTATATGCTGCTCTGCTTCCTGTAAATACATTCAATAAATTAAACAATCATTCATATATTGACATAAACTATACAGACACATGTATCAAAATCTGTGTTTCAGAAACCAATTTCAGTAACATTACATGTTATTATTTCCTTTTTTTACCGACTTCAAAGTATCGAATAAAAAAAGCATTCAGAATAATTGAGAATTTCTTTTTTTGAAGTCGGTTAAGGATAGGCTATTTCTTCAAAGCACGATTAAATCTGTTCTTACTGGATAAGCACTACATCCTAGACTGTGATTATCGCTTACCATTTTACGAATTATGGTCTAGTGCAAACCCTTTCAATGAAAAAACAATATATTTGTTTGTCATGGAAAGGGTTTGAGCTAGACCATAATTAGCCAAATGGTAACGCCAAATAGAAACACTTATTATTAGGTGAATTAGGGCCATGATTTACCCGATGGTAAGCGATCATAACCTGATGATGAATTTTTTTTTAATTCCCACAATAATGCATGGAAATGAAATTTGATTTTTGTAAAACTTAAAAATATACCAAAATACTAAAAGAGCTGTGCAACCCCCATTTATATCCACTGAAAAATAAAGAAGTTATGACCAATTGAAGATTTCATTCCATCTCTTTCTTTCAAAACAGAATTTTCTATGTATTTTGTATGGTGTTAGTGCCATGTGACGTCACAGGGCATATGTCGGTTCTATCTGTCTAATCGTAAACTAAAAACGTGTATAACTGCGTTATTGTTAGAGCTAATTGAAAATAATTTCACTATGCTTATTGTCTTTTCTTCTTCTTCTTATCGAATGAGAGTGGCCAACTCTGGTGTCGAGAGTTTATCAAGCCGCCCTAAGGGCCTCTGACATGGCTTAACGACTGACGTACTATTGTCTATTAAAAAGCTTTCATTGAAGTAATAAAAAACAAATTGTTCATATTCCCTATTACCTGCATACTATCGAGTATATCCTGCCGTTTGGTTCTAAAGTTGTTGGGGTCCTTCTCCGAGAACAGGAAGCAGTCCTTGGCGGGCACCCAGGCGCGGTCGTGTGCGCCGAAGAAGCGCACGTCCACCAGACTGGCGCTGTTCACAGACATTGCCTTCGCGGGCCAGTATGGGAAACCTGTCACACATTTGTTTATGATTATTATTTAGCCGGAAAAAATAACATAAGAATATGTCACACTTTGAAAAGTACTGAAAGTCGTTATACCACTTTAAAGCGACGTCTTTGTCAAGTAAATGAAACCTTTCTTGCTTGAAAGTGAAATAAAATGTCCTTGATAGTTATACCAACTTTTTTTCACAATTAATTTTGTCTTTTTTGGGCAGTATTCCTCATTACTGGATGCTGTGATTCTTCCGCAAAATCAGCGTAAAAGATAGACTAGATCACCTTAGGAAAAAAACATGTTTTTTATTATTACTTTGACCCACCTTTGAGCTTGGCCCACAGCAGCACATGCGGCGTGGTGCACACGTCCGTGAACCACGTGGCCCTGCGCGCGTGCGCCGCCGCGTAGCATTCCGGACACGCCTCTATCTCGCCCATCTCAGCCCGACACGACCGTACTAGGGCTTTCGCACCGCTCGTCAGCTTTGATTGCACTGTGGATTGAATTTACTAAGTTTAGATAGATATAAGATACTAGTGGACGCCCACGGCTTCGCAAATAATTAATTCTTTTCGTAAAATTGTAATCGTAATAGAACAAAAATAACTAAGTAAATAAATATTCCGGGACATTGCACACATCGCCATCTAGCCCCACACTAAGCTAAAGCTTGTGTCGTGGGTACTAGATGACGGATATAATACTTATATACTTTTTTTTGTAAATACATACTTATTATACATACAAACGACCAGACTCATCACAAGTACATAATCATAAATTTTAAATTTCATAAATACTTGTGTCACGCGGGAATCGAACCCCCAACCCCTAGATTAGAAGGCAGAGCCACTACCAACTAAGCTAACAGGCCAGTAAAATTATTAGAAAAAATGTAAATAAAATAAATAAATATTTCATGACATATCACACAGCGCCATCTAGTCTCATACTAAGTTTACGCTTGTATCATGGGTACTAGGTAACGGATATAATACATATATACTTTTATGTGAAATCAAAGCCTGGTTCAGCTAATACATATGTACATTATACGTTCGCAGAAGCAAGCAAACATAGTAAAGAAAGATGTTGTTCATTGAAAAAACTAACCTCCGGTTTCTATAAATACGATTATTATTATTATTATATTATAAATACGATCAGTTTAAATCTTCAAATCAAATTTCCACACAAGCTGGTTTTTTTTTTTAACAATAAATAACCAAACATTAGTCATTAATTTGTTTTTGGAGATTTAAATCAAGTGCCCTACTAGAAACCGGGGGTTAGTATAACACAAAATACTTACCTGTAGCGTGATTGCACACATTGGCTAAAAATTTTCAACCAATCGCAGCGCGGAACAGTTTATTTAATCATACCTTACAGGTTTTTTTTATTGAGTAGTAGAAATAAAGGCTATTTTATATTTTACGGGAATTTTAGTACATTGATAATTATTCAACAATAAATGTTATTTTATTTAACTTATTAAGCATACTACAAGTGACTTATATTTGTGGGTAAAACGACAAAAAAAAAGAACTAGATGCAAGTAATAGTACAATTAACTAATCACAGTTCTAAAAAACAGACGTAATTTGTTTCTGTGTGAATACTACAGTAACTTAAATTGGTAAATAGAACGACTAAACGAAAACTAAGACGAAAAAAAATGGGAACTAATTTCAAGCTATGATACAATTAACTAAATCATCATTCTCGATAACTGAGGTAATTTATTTCTGTGTGACCACTACAGTGACTTATATTTGTGAGAACGACGAAATAAAAGCTGCTATGTTAGATGACAAACAACGACACAAGGCATAGATATAAACAAAGGACGTACGAAAAGCCTGCTCACATGTGTTGAATATAATACTATTGTGCAGTATCCATTGCGCGTCCGCCACGAACGCCTCCGTGCTGCCGTATAGGCCCTCCGCGATGTTCCGCTTCATCTGCGACAGATCCATCGGGTGGACCACGTACTTATCGTAGTCGGGGAACAGGGCACGGTCCACTGGCTGCAGGAAGGGCTCTACCTGGAAATAGACGCGAAATATATATTAGTATGTTTCTCTCTCTGTGAGTCATATTTCCTCATGACTGAGGGTCGTGACTTCCCCGCAGAATTAATTCGTTAGGGGAGTTTTCTTGGGCAGATACATCGTGGTGGGCGCACAGGTACGTCCACGGAAGACACATGTCCTCGGAGATTGTGGTCCTCAAACATGTCGGTTTCCTCACGATGTTTTCCATCACCGTTAAGCGAGTGCAAATCCACATATAAATTGAAAATACAAGTCATTGGTGTAGGGCCGGATTCGAACCAGGGTGCGTCTGGATGAAAAGCAGACACTGGAACCGCTAAGCCACACTCGCTTGTATTAGTAGATATGTTTATTGTACATAAAAATTAAATTGATTAGGCTTGATATTTTTTATTAATTTTATTAAAATCGATACAACTATATGAGCAAGATGAATAAGCATTTTTTAAAACTTTGTCTTGGTTAGATTGCGATTTTCAGGTTAAACTTTTATTTATTATCTTTACTGAAGCCGTAGTATTATTCGTTCACCTTCATGCCAAAACATGATCGTCCGTCGGTTCTGTGTAAAAAAAAACAACAACAACAGTTTGGAACATATAAACTAGTTCTATTTTTTTCTTAAATATATGTGCAAGACTAAGTCGATTAAAATAAAGCCGAAGTACTTGACGTATAATTTGTTCTAAATGTTTGTTAGGAAACTCCCTTGATTTACAAAGGATTTTTATGCCCTTTTTATATTGTGAACGACTTAATTTTTTTCTTTAATTTACAGAATGGGCAAAATAGATTAACCATACAACGATCTATAGGTATACCTATATTTATTACGCAGATTAAAAAAAGAAACCTAAACCGCATTGTGTGCGAAGTCAGTTTCTGTTATCACTAACTGAATTTAGTACCTATAAAATAAAGTAAAAGAATATTAGGCATAAAATATACCTAGAAATAACAAGTATACAGCCAGAAATGGGACACGAAAGGCTGTAGACGATGATGATTTATTTTATCACTTCCAATATCAACATGCTTTATTCCAGTTACGTATAACGAAACACGGTATACCAGAATACGTACATACTCAATAATACATAGACATAAAACGCTAACACATGCCCTGCGTATTAGTCATCCGATTCCTTCGCGCAAAAGACGCTAACACCAAACTGTTCCTACAAATATGTTCTGTAAACGCGACTACAAAAAGATGTTTCTAGAATACAACACACACATACATAACAAGCCAATAAACCGACGCACACATGCGCAGCTATTATTAGCGCACGAGTGACAGAGACAGACATAGTAACTCGTATCGATTAGAGGGTGTGGGAGCGAGATAGCGTAGAAAAATGGCTCGGCAAGGTCAGAGCCCGGCGTCGGTGGCACAGAACATGTAGCAGTTACTTGTACATTAATATATAAGTACGTAAGAATGCATAGTGAAAGTAGCGTTTATAAAACGTAGCGCGATACGCAGAATGAATTGCAATCGCTCTTTGCTTCTATTTTATCTCAATTTGTTAATATTTGAACACCATCGATAAAGGAGTTTGATTCTGTTGTCTCCAATATAGGATATTTTTACTAGAGTATTTTTGACGAATACTACAAAGTCACAATAGGTAGCCATGTCATTATTTTTTTTATAATTGAACATGATAAATAAATATTCCCGGAATTTTGCATAATGTACTAATAATTTGATAAGTAATTTATTATTGTTTATGACTCAACATTTCTGAGATTTTGAATCAACAATAACCTGACGATTTAATTCTGGTGGGGGGATTCACGACCCTCAGTCATGAGGAAATAAGACTCGAGGGCTGAATGTAACATATTTTGCAATATTTTAAGACCAAATTAATAAGATTGAACATGAATGAAAAATCTGCCAGTTTATTCATCTTTATCAGAAGATATTATATAAAGTATGTCATATAAACCTATTTATAGGTAGACTGTAGGTATGAAATTTATAATCAGCTTCCACATATAAACATTATTTATCTATCTCATCAATTTCAGTTGACATCAATAATTATGTTATACTGCATATTTACTCAAACAAATAAAATGACTGTTTGTAGTTCAAATAGTAATTTCAGTTACATTATATCTAAATATATAAAACTCAAAGGTGACTGACTGACTAACAGTGATCTATCAACACACAGCCCAAACCACTGGATGGATCGGGCTGAAATTTGGCATGCAGGTAGATGTTATGACATAGGCTAAGACAGGACTTTTGGAAATGCCACTTTTAAAGGGGTGAAATAGGGGATGCAAGTTTTACTTCTTAATGCGAGTGATTGCCCACTAGCTAGTGTGTAATATTTAGTATTCAAAACAAATATATTATTGTATATTACCCCATTAAGATCCATCATGCGTTCCAGCGCATACTTCAATAGATCACACAGAGTCCCAAGCGACGTTTTCTTCATCACTGCCGACCTGAAATTTATTATGCATATGTTTAATATAATTTATAACCAAACAACAACAAAATACAACAAATTGTGTATGTAATAATTTTATAAATTTTATTAATATGAATGAGTTGAGACCAGCTTGCAATAGGAATTTGGTATGTACATAAATTAAGTACCTATGCATTGTCTTTTTCTTTTTAAGATTTGTTAGTCCTGCACAGTCATCTTGCTTGGAATGTTTTGTGCATTGAGACTACATATTATTACATCATCTAACAACAATTTTATGCAAAATGCAGAGAAGGTTCATATACTCAAAACATGATCAAATTAAATATAAAGCCAAGATTTTAATATACAAAAACCCCAACAACTTATTAGGAATACATTGTAATGAATGAATACTATACATATACTTATGATCTTTTACTAACTCCTTACTTAAAATGTGTGGTTTGGTTTTATTAATTTATCTACAAACTGTTCTCAGTTTTACAAAAACTTATCTAAATCACATAACAAAAATAGTTTTTGAGAATTTACAGATATAATATCTTGGTCTTTACAAGTAGTAAAATGTAAGTGACATCAATTTTTAGCATAGTTTTGTCACATCCAAAAATATTGGTAAATAATATGATCAACCTTATCCCTCTGTCTATTATATATACCTAGGTTCATAAAAGTAGGAAATAATAGCAAATTGTATATCTATCATCATTATTATGTTATCATAAATGATAACATTGCATATGTTGCTTGTTCATGTTATTTCTGGTCAAAAACCTGACAGTCCAGTAAAAAAAAAGACTATTGAATACTAAATTTATCAGACATGTTTACATTGAAAACTTACCTAGTATCAGATCCCTCTGCATTCAATATGGTTATACAGTCAGGACACACCCAAGTTTTCTCCAATGCAGTTTTCCTTTCACTTCCAGACAAGCACTTGTAGTGGAAAGATCTTGGGCATACTGTACAATGCACGGGTGGATGTGCCTTGTCACTTTCCTCCTGCTCAACTATCCAGTGACACCGCCAGCAGTAAGAATCTGACCTCAGCTTGCCATTCTTATCCTGCAGGACCTGGACCTGTGGCATTTTCATAAAATGAATAAATATTTTCAATAAAGACTATGACAGCGCACAGAGGCCATCTTGTAATACTCATGTCAAAATAAGCAAAGAGTCCGTACCTGTTTTGGAGTTGCTGGTTGATCAGAAACTTTTTTCTTTTTCGAACTTGGTGGAACAGATTTTGAACGTTCTGTTCTTCTTTTTTCTGCAGGGTCTGTGTTGTCATCATCGGACATGGCATCATCAGATTCCTTCGCAACTTTTGATGCAACAGCATTCATGAACATCTTGCATTTGCTTGCAAAATCTGGGTTTTGTGATCTCATTGATCTTTTCTGACTTTTTTCTGATTTTTCGCTGCTGTTACTTACTTGAGACACATTGCTGACTCTTCTCATTCGTACCCTATCTGCCTCTAGTGATGTGTTGAGACTTGAGTTTGAAGTGTCTAACTGTGACCTAGACTTCCTTGTTTTGCTGGTCAACTGTGTACATTCACTGATAATCTTAGACTCTTTTGCAGAATTAATTAGTGATTTTAATTCACGGCTGATGCTTTTGTTGTGGTCTTTGTCAACTTCCATAGAGCTCTGAGAGTCATTTTGCTCCACAGATTCTTCCTGTGTTTCTGAAGAGTCCGTATTATCTTTTCCATTAACTGTTCTGGAGTCTACTTCAGGTAAATTTATTGGAGAGCTCTGACTGTTTTCAGAGCCATTATCAGATACAGAGACTTCATTACTGGATACTTTAAGAGCTGCATCAAGTATCTTATCTTCTGCCACATCAGTTTTATTAGATTTTTCTTCCATACTCTTAGTACTAATATCAACTTCCTTGCTTACTACAGATTGCTGATTATCTTTAACAGGAGACTTTTCTGATACTTGGCTGTGAATGCATTCTGCTATTATTTCAGACTGCACTTTGGCATTTTCTTCTTTTTTAGAGGATTTTTCTGATAAAGATTCCAGCTGTTTGTTTTTTTCTGGTGAGGTTACAAGTTTCATAGATGTTTCGGGCAATTTAACCTCCTTATTAGATATTTTCAACAATGTGGCCTCTTTATCAGGCTTGTTCGGAGAATCTTTAGTAGGAGATTTCTCCTGGCTGCTAGCAACATTTGTTTTAAGTATTTCTCGTACTCTTATCAACTTAATTGGATTTTTTTTAGTAGTCACTTTTACATCTTTTAGTTGTATATTTTGAACATTTTGTATTGGTGTTACTTTGATAGGACTTTTATCAGTCTTTTCTGGTGTTTTTCCAAGAGAAATAGTAGTATCCATTTTCTTAGGTGAATCTAAAGACTCTGGTTGATGTTTTTCAGGAGTTATTTTGGAAGATGTTGGTGGTTTACTTGATGTTTTGGGACAGTCACTGCTAGATACTAACTTTTTTGCAACCTCTGTTCCACTAATTGCTGGTTTTGGCAGTTTCTGTGGTGTTGCAGGTTTCTGGGGAGAGGAATTATTGCTTGTTGACGGTGTGCTTTGTTTGGAGCCTGAGTTTACAGAGTCCTCCTCTTTGATTGTCTCAACCACAATGATAGTCTCCATTTCCGCGGGTGAACCAGCCACCTGTGGAGTCTCGGGGACGTCGTCAGTGGTGGAAGACACGTCGGTCTCCATGTGGGCTTCGGAGCTCTCCTCCATCACCTGAGACAAACAAATATTTTGATATTTATAGCCTGACCTCTTCATGATGTAAGAAACTGTGGTAGCAGAAGTGACAGTGGATGCTTACAGTTATCTACACACAATAGACATGCAAATACTGAATAACCGGTCATTACCCAGTTCTGCCAGCTACTTGCCTCTCTACAATCATAAAAACACATACAAGGCACAGGATAGAACTCACCGCACGTTTTATTTTTTGTACCAAGCGTCAACGCACTCTCCGTATATCAATACGAATACTATATATTTAGGGTATTGCAGTCAGTATTATTTTATTTTGAGCAGAGTTATTCAAAATAAAATGAACACAGAAATTCACACATCGCCATCGCAGCGCAGACAGACAGATAGGAATATTTCCACAAAATTCCATCAGATGTCGCTGCATATAGCGGCAGTTGGCAGAGGCCGAGGTTGGTTGTGGGGGCAGATTAATCGTAGATCCTCATTGGTTGATTATTGTACATCTCGTTTACGCATATAGATGCATCGCTTTCTATCAAATAAATTTGCTATCTCTGTTTACCACGAATAAGTTTTTCTCTTTTCCTCTTCCAAATGCATTACAATGATAGCACGGCCAATGGACCGACATTGGGCATTATTGTTTATTATTTACCGGTTTTTTCTATTACCATTACAGAAAATCGATTATAGCGCAGAGAAATAGTTCAATCTAGTTGGTGTCATGTCTTTTTATTTTTCTTGGGATTATGTTACTAATCAGACAAAAGAAAGAAAGACAGTTATCGAAAACGTAGCGTCGAAAACTTATGTCGTAAGTTCTAGTAATAAAAAAAATTGTTGCCTGTAAAGTCGGTATACGGGCGAAAGTTTTACGTGACAACGACTTTGAGTGGTAAAATAATTTTAATGTGAATATTCATTCGTATAGTAGGAAGAAGGATGAAATAATAGTAACAATTTAAAACATTTATTTATACAAAGAATTATATTTAAAACATTTATTTATACAAAGAATCTCGCACTGAATTTCATATTATATTTATTATTCTGTCTCTCTCGCTCTTAGGCGGGCTAACTGTGCTCGAGTGGAAGGGACGCGTGCCTTTCACTTTTTATGTCTGTCTCTCTCGCTCTTAGGCGGGCTAACCATGCCCGAGTGGAAGGGACGCGTGCCTCTCACTCGCTCTCATTGTGAGCGCATAACGTGAGCGGAGCGTAACGCAGTTTCTTGAAGTGTCACCCGGCAAACCAATTTATAAGACGTTGTCACGTCAATACTATGCGATGCAAGACAACAAAGCTCAAGACATCTCTAAAATAAAAAAAAGTAAAGTAAAATTTGACATTACAAACTTGTTGTCAAAAGTCAAAACACCAGCTGGATTTGGAAATTTTGAAAACGCAGGCTGTATTAGATGGGATTTTAGAAAATTAAGTTTATAATGGAATTTATTGAGCTTATCTTAATTAACAAATTAGATGGTGTGATTCTAAAATACCCCCACCAAGATAACATAGACGGAACTGTTTGTATCACCGGTCACCATCTAATTCTAAGCTCTCGAAAAGAGGGAGTAAACGAATTATGGGTACGTATTCTATGCCTTTATTAAAGCTCAAACATTTGTTATTTCTAAGTTTTGAGAGCCTTGATGGTGGATGGATTAATTTAAGCACCAAATAGTCAAGGAAAACTATTAAATAGTAGGCATATGTTCTAACAACACTTGATAATAATGTACCTACTTCTTGTTTCCAGCTTTTACACAAGAATATCGATAGTATAGAAAAGAAAGAGAACAAGCCTAGTGGTGTGACTCAAGGAGGTTCCTTATTCCTGAAATGCAAGGATTTGAGAATCTTCCAGCTTGATATTTCTACCACAAATGAGTTGAACCTAGTTGCTCAAACTTTGGAGAACTTATCCAGTTTGCAAGACCCAGGACTGTTCTATCCATTCTTTTATAGGCATATGCATCCAATTGTAGAAAATGGTTACACATTGTATAGGTAAGTATTTTTTCTCACAATAAATAAACACAAACAATGTAAAGCAAACTAAGCACCTATTTCTCATATTGCTCTTAGACATAATCCAAGAGATTTTAACTATTTGTATAATATGATTATGTCAACAAATTGTAATATTACAACTTATACTAAGTGGCATACACCACATTTTTTTTGTTAAAGTTAATTCTACTCATAGCTTGCTTCAAAATTTAATCAAAACAATTATTTTCTATATCTAAGTAACATATTACTTTAAATTTATTGTTATTACACAGTAACACTTTTTACAAACATTTAATGTATTTTCATAAAATCGGTCTGTACTCTGTACTTATCAAATTTGAGCCATACATTCCATTACAAAAATAAATATAAAAAAATAACCATAACTCGTTTACATTACAGTATAGAAGGAGAATTCACAAAGATACTAGCTACAGAGGAATGGCGAGTGTCTAGAGTCAATCAGAACTACTCAGTGTGTCCGAGCTATGGCAAAGCTGTGGTGGTACCCAAGAGTATAGATGATGAGACAATAGCAGCTGCAGCCTCGTTCAGACAAGGGGGAAGGTTCCCTGTACTCTCTTATAGACATAGCAATGGGGTGAGAATAACTCTGTCAAGAGACAATCTATGGACCTTTCTGTACCTCTTTGATTTGTACTCTTTAAATTATTCAAAACTACTGGACGCCCGCGGCTTTGCTTGCATTATTTCAGGATAAAAAGTAGCCTATGAGCCTACCTATGACACACCTAAAACCTCACACTACCTATATACCAAAAATCATGTATATCTGATCAGCCGTTTTTGCATGATAGCGTTTAAATATACAGATAAACAGACAATATTATATTTCGTGTATAGGTATTTTGTTTGGAATCTTAGCATAGACTTTCAAGTATTAGATATATTGAGTGTTTAATAACTTCTTTGCTGTAGTTTGTGTATGTTATTATTTATAATGTTTAGTATTGTTACACGTATTTCATTTTATTTACTTGCATGATGTCACCTGCAGGTCCCAGCGGAAGACCAGCGCTGGATGCTTGCATCCAGCACATGCTGAGTTGGGCCCGAATTGTGACATGAAACTTTTCATTTATTCATATTTTGTATTTAAGTATATATTTTTGGTTGTTTGTATTTTTTTTTGGTTTCATGTTTCAATAAATAGATTTTATTCTTAAATTTTCTAGAAATATTTGGAACGTTCTGCTATCAACTCGTCGTATCTCCAAACATATCTTTTTAATTTCTTCAATGTTCACTTGATAACTTTCAACCCTCTTCAGCTTTATTAATGTATAGATGATCAGGTTTGTATAAATTACGTGATGAGTAAAATGGTAGAAATAAAACATGCTGTGCCCACCCCATATAGTGGGACTAGTGGGTGCTCGCGGCTTCGCTCTCATTAGGAAGTAAAACTTACATCCCCTATTTCACCCCTTTAAAAGTGGCATTTCCAAAAATCCTTTCTTAGCGGATGCCTACGTCATAACATCTACCTACATTCCAAATTTCAGCCCAATCCGTCCAGTGGTTTGGGCTGTGCATTGATAGATCACTATATCAGTCAGTCAGTCAGTAATAATTCAGTCACCTTTGAGTTTCATATATAGGTCCTTACATATGAAATTGGCGTTTGTATGGGAGGAACAAAAAGTCGAATATTTTTTAATATAATATATTTAATTAATCAAAGTTTGAACCATTGTTTTTAATGCACTTTTGCCATCTCATAGGTAGATCATTGATCCCTTTACAAAAAAAAACAGTCGGATGGAAATCAATAAAATCTTTGAAAAAATTCAACTCCGATGGGGCAGTCCAAATGGACTGCCCCATCGGAGTTGAATTTTTTCCCATGCAAGAAGTTATCCAAATTTAAAAAAAATGGTAATCTGTTAGAGCAAAGTCCGGGGAGTACGGAGGATGTCTTAGACATTCCAATTGAAGCTCTTCTAATTTGGTAGCCGTCTGTTGTGCAGTGTGTGATCTAGCGTTGTCGTGAAGCAGCAGTGGCGTGGAGCGATTGACCAGCCTAGGTTGTTTAGCTGCTAGCTTTTCCATCATGGTTTGCAATTGCTGACAATAGACATCAGCCTTAATAGTCTGGCCAGATTTGAGAAAACTGTAATGAACAATACCGGCACTAGTCCACCAAACGCTTACAAGTAACTTTTTTGGGGTTAATTTTCGCTTGAGGCAGGATTTGGCTAGCTGGTCAGGATCCAACCATTGCACTGAGCGCTTCCGATTATCGTAAAGAATCCATTTTTCATCACAGGTATATATTCACAGGTATATGATTCGGTTTAAAATACCTTCATTATTGTGCCGGTTCAGTAATGTAATGCAGCAGTCGACGCGCGTTTGCCGGTTTACTTCAGCCAATTATTGAGGTACCCACCTTTCAAGCTTTTTAATCTTCCCAATTTGCTTCAAGTGATTTAAAACAGTTTTATCACTAACATCGCAGCCTGTAGCTAACTTGGACGTGGTTTGCGATGAATCCGCTTCCACAATAGCCTTCAATTCTTCATTATCAACTTTGGTCCCAGGCCGTCCACGGGGCTTGTTTTACAGGTCGAAATTTCCAGAACGAAAACGTTGGAACCAAAAACGAACTGTGTTTTCTTTTGCAACATGACCGCCATACACATCATTCACCCTTCGAGTCGTTTCCGCAGCACTAGTGCCACGGCGGAACTCGTACTCTTATATAATACGATATTTTAAGTTTTCCATTTTGTAAAAAGAGTGACGCAAACAGAAAAAAACAGAAGAAAAAAAAACAAATGAATGACGTTCATCGAAGCACAAATACATGAGTAAATAGCTGTACAAATTTGAATTTGGAATTCCTTACCAAACATGAGAAATTCGCGATTAAAGTGGCCAGTACGAAAAACGCCAATTTCATATGTAAGGACCTAATATATAGATAAGGTAAAGAGAAAGAAGAATAAGGTTAGTTATGTATAAATGTATGTATGTAGTGATAATGATGCCTGCTTTACCTGTGTACTAAACATGTGTGCTTGTCTAGAAGAAACCACTTCACTCTTGGTTTACATATTACATTGTTCACTGGTTGTTGATAAAGATGTTACTCTCATTAAGATGTGTTATTGGTATGTATCCTGTTTATAGTATGTACACTAAATGTGGTTTTCCTTGATTATAATTTGTGTCAAGAAACAATATTGGTGGTGAATTGGTGATGATGATTTTGTCATCTATTACTGGATTACTGCATAAAAAATGGGCATATAAACCTTGGATCTTCTATCGATTACACTTTGGAGAGTGTGCAGCGGAATTGCACGATCTAATTCCGCCCGTCCCTTTTTACCACCGGACGAGCAGGGGTACAGCAGGCCGTCACCGGTTTATAGTGGAGGTTCCCAAGACTCGCACTAAGCGTTTTGCTTCCACTTTTATAGTGCGAACTGCTAAATTGTGGAACTCCCTGCCTGACTCCCTGTTCCCCGCGGAATATAACCTTGCGATCTTCAAGGCGAGAGTGAATCGGTTCCTACTGGGTAAGCACGTTCCATCCTAGACCGTAATGATTGCTTACCATCAGGCGAATTACGGTCAAGTGCAAACCCATTTCTTGCAAAAAAAAAAAACCTTATTGAATGATATGTTTCCTTACTTACTATGTTATGCCTAAGCTACCACAGTAAATATAATAATGATGACAATATGAAGTTGATAAACAGATAAACAATTTATTTATAAACAAAAGATTACACTTCAATTAGAAATATCACAAATAATTTATATTAGACACAATATAAATTTACATAACTTATAACTACCTATTATTAATTTTACTACATTTCTACCATTTATATTAGGTCCTTACATATGAAATTGGCGTTTTGTATGGGAGGAACAAAATGACGAATATTTTTAAATATAATATATTTAATTAATCAAAGTATGAACCATTGTTTTCTATGCACTTTTGCCATCTCATAGGTAGTTCATTGATCCCTTTACAAAAAAAAACCAGTCGGACGGGAATCAATAAAATCTTTGAAGGCGATTTGGACTGTCCCATCGGAGTTGAATTTTTTTCCTTGCAAGAAGTTATCCAAATTTCGAAAAAAATGGTAATCCTTTGGAGCAAGGTCCGGGGAGTACGGAGGATGTCTTAGACATTCCAATTGAAGCTCTTCTAATTTGGTAGCCGTATGTTGTGCAGTGTGTGGTTTAGCGTTGTCGTGAAGCAGCAGTGGCGTGGAGCGATTGACCAGCCTAGGTTGTTTAGCCGCTAGCTTTTCCATCATGGTTTGCAATTGCTGACAATAAATATCAGCCGTAATAGTCTGGCCAGATTTGAGAAAACTGTAATGAACAATACTGGCACTAGTCCACCAAACGCTTACAAGTAACTTTTTTGGGGTTAATTTTCGCTTGGGACAGGATTTGGCTGGCTGGCCAGGATCCAACCATTGCGCTGAGCGCTTCCGATTATCGTAAAGAATCCATTTTTAATCACAGGTAATGATTCGGTTTAAAATACCTTAATTATTGTGCCGGTTCAATAATGTAACGCAGCAGTCGACGCGCGTTTGCCGGTTTGCTTCACTCAATTCGTGAGGTACCCACCTTTCAAGCTTTTTAATCTTCCCAATTTGCTTCAAGTGAATTAAAACAGTTTTATCACTAACATCGCAGCCTGCAGCTAACTCGGACGTGGTTTGCGATGAATCCGCTTCCACAATAGCTTTCAATTCTTCATTATCAACTTTGGTCTCAGGCCGTCTACGGGGCTTGTTCTGCAGGTCGAAATTTCCAAAAAGAAAACGTTGGAACCAAAAACGAACTGTGTTTTCTTTTGCAACACGACCGCCATACACATCATTCACCCTTCGAGTCGTTTCCGCAGCACTAGTGCCACGGCGGAACTAGTACTCGTAAAAAATACGATATTTTAAGTTTTCCATTTTGTAAAAAGAGTGACGCAAACAGAAAAAACAGTTAAAAAAAAAAAACAAATGAATGACGTTCATCGAAGCACAAATACATGAGTAAATAGCTGTACAAATTTGAATTTGGAATTCCTTACCAAAGAGGAGAAATTCGCGATTAAAGTGGCCAGTACGAAAAACGCCAATTTCATATGTAAGGACCTAATATTTAGGTAGGTACATTTTTATTTTTTTTGAAGAATTCGTATGTGGAATAGTATGTTTCTTGAACGAGCCACTTTTTTAATGTATTTTTAAATATGTTGTGCGACATGGAATTCTTAATATCAACCGGAGAACAATTGTGTACGTCCGGTCCTTTCACGTGCGACTTCAAAATAGCAGGTCATCCTCAATTCAACTGAATGTTATTATTTTTACTTTCCAGGCGGTACTAATACGCGCTGGCCAGCCGCTATACGGGCCCAAGCACCGTCGCTGCAGACCAGACGAGGCCATCCTCAACACAGTGGTCGCGATCGGCACTAAGGGAGTCATATACGATCTGAGAAGCTCCAACTCTATATCACAGCAACAGAGTAAAGGTGAGCTTGTATAAAAAAAAACACTAAAAATCATATAAAACTGTGAAATAATAAATAAACCAATAATTCCGGGACATTGCACACAGCGCCATCTAGCCCCGCACTAAGCAAACGCTTGTGTCGTGGGTATTAGATGACGGATATAATACTTATATACTTTTTTTTGTAAAAACATACTGAATATACATAGAAATGACCAGACTCAACACAAGCGGTTATAGATTTTAAAAATTCATATTTGCTTGTGTTATGCAGGAATAGAACCCGCAACCCTAGAAGGCAGAGCCACTATCAACTAAGCTAACAGGCCAGTCAAAATACTTAGTGCAAGGCTCGAAATTACTTGTATACCTTAACTTTAAGTATTTTTTTATTTTTTTTATCATTTATTAATCATTTATTTAAACACACATTTCATGAACAGAATATTCTAAATACAATACAATTTAAATTAGGATGCCTAGAATAGTTACATTGTGTGTCCTGACTACTGCTGTAGGATTCCCTGTGTTGCAGTAGACAGGGTTCTTCCGTGGAAACTAATATTATTAGGAGAGTAGATCTATATCTATACAACGCAATACAGAATGATTATTATAATTACTCATCTTTATGTTCTATTAAAATTGACTTTGATTGACATTGCCTGAAATCTACTATATAAAAATAAGTCGGGTTTTCCTTCCTGACGCTATAACTCCTCCGTGAGGTTTATAGCAAAGAAAATTCAGAAAAAATAAGTGACCGGCAGGGCAGACCGAAGCCGGGCAGGGCCACTAGTTAATTTATGTAAGTCTTAGGTGCTAAGTTATCATGTTATAAATGTAACTCTTTCTAATTTCTAGGTGGAGGGACTGAGAGTAACGCAAACTATTCTCAGTGGAAAATATACAACAGGTCCATGGATGAAGTCGACAATCAGCAGACACTTCTTGACAGCTACTCTAAACTTATTGATGGTATGTTACTTCTATAAAACTCTACCAGGCCCTTAGGGTTTGATAAACTCTCTACACCAGAGTTGGCCACTCTCATTCAATAAGAAAAGAAGAATTCAATGAAACCCATTTAAACCGATTCCTAAAAAAGAGGTCAAACTCAGCCTGTACAAGTTTTTCGTATGTGTTTGATAAAATCTAAATATATAAAACTCAAAAGTGACTGACTGACTGATATAGTGATCTATCAACGCACAGCCCAAACCACTGGACGGATTGGGCTGAAATTTGGAATAAAGATAGATGTTATGACGAAGGCATTCGCTAAGAAAGGACTTTTGGAAATGCCACTTTTAAAGGGGTGAAATAGGGGATGCAAGTTTTACTTCTTAATGCAAACGAAGCCGAGAGCGTCCACTAGTTCATTCAATAAAACCATTGTGCTAGGATTATACAGAGACACAATCTCAAACTAAAAAGCGCAGGAAAGTGTCCGAACGCTAACGCAATGAATAAAATCATTAGATAAGAAGAAGAATTTAATAAAAACCCTTTTAAACCGACTGTAATAAAAAAGAGCTCTTCAATGCAACCTCTATGTGTGTGATATTGTCAGAATTTGATAAAATGTGAATATTATAATCTTTTCAGGCTTCAAAATAAATATTAAACACCTCAACTATCATTCTACTTACACCCTAATCATTGCCAGATTAGTTACCTGGTAGAGATCGTTTTGAGCGATAAAGTCGCCAAATAGGACACTAATTCTAAGTTTTGCCTGTTTCATTGTGTAAATATTGTATGTTGGTGTATTTAACAAAGTTTTATCTATCTAGGTATCTATTCTATGTATTGTGAAGCTATGTTAGAGGCCCATAGGGCCGTTTGAAAACTCAGGATGAGCCACTCTCATACGAAGTTATTTACCTACTTCTATCTGATTATTTATCTTATCGCATCTATTTCTTTTGTACACCACGTTCTTTATAATCTTTTATTTATTCCTCTCCATCCAATGGTTGCCTTTAAGAGATTGCTTTTGGCAATAAGGCCGCTACATGTGGCACTAGAGTAGTTTTCTGAATGTAATGTTATTAATTATATTTTATACTAGTGGACGCCCGCGGCTTCGCTCGCATTATTTTGAGATAAAAAGGTTTAAAACGAACATAACTGTTTTATTTACGAACCGATTGAAATGAATTATACACTAAATGTTAAGTTAAAAATGCACCAACATGTTAGTGAAAACCGTAGACAAATCGGTTCAGCCGTTTTCGAGTCTATAAGGAACAAACATACTACAGACAAACATACATTTTATTTTGAAACATGAATTTTGTGTTCTATTGCATCAATGAAGACCCCTCAACTATTTTTTTTTCAACTATCTTCAATGTACGGACATTGACCGGTTACAGCTTTATTATATGTATAAATGTGTGTGACAATAAATAATTTATCTTCCAGCTTGTGTGGAACGCGACATATCGTGCGACAAGTGGGTGTCCCGGCTGGAGTCGTGCGGGTGGGCGGAGAACGTGCGCAACTCTCTGCACACCGCCTGCATCATCGCACAACACATACACCAGGTACGTACCATTCCTCGTTAATGAGGGTCGTCGTGAGAACAAACACACACACACCAAGTAGGTACCACTCCTCGTTAATGAGGGTCGTCGTGAGGACACATACACCAACATGGTACCACTTCTCAATACTGACGGTTGTCTTTGTCAGCTAGCAGAGGCAATCACATGCGATTATGGTTGTCAACGCGGACAGTCTTTGAATGGGTGACAAATAACAGGCATTCTATTTTGGGCGCTTCCATAAAGGTGTCTCACCAAGCATGGCACAAAATGTGCAAAAAGCGGTTGCCGTTGCCGAAAACCGCTAGCAAGAGGCTAGGTGGCGCTGTGTTCACTCTATACACACGCTCCATCTTAGGCCATAGCCTTAGCTTACCATCAGGCAAACTATGGTCAAGTGCAAACCTGTTTTAGTGAAAAAAATTATAATGTCCCAGTATATTAAAAAAACATAAAAGTATATATGGATTATATCCGTTACCCAGTACCCATGATACAAACGTAAACTTAGTACGGGGCTAGATGGCGCTGTGTGATATGTCCTGAAATATTTATTTATTTGTTTTATTTATTTATGTGTATTTGTTTCCAGAAAGCGGAGCCGGTCCTGATCCACGGCACGCGAGGCGAGGACGCCACGCTGCTAATCTGTTCCCTCGTGCAGGTCATTCTCAACCCTGACTGCAGGACTATACGAGGGTAAGTTGCCAAAAAAAAGCAAAGGTTGCGTGGAAGAGATCGCTTTCAGCGATAAGGCCGCCGGTTGTGGCACTAGTTTTAGATAATAATTTGTTTTATGTACTGTTTGTTTTTAATAATTAAATATTTTTTTATTATTTAATTATTAAAAACAAACTTAATTTTTTAATAATTTTTATAAACTCTTTATTGTTGACACATATGTATATGTGTCAACAATAAAGAGTTTATCTGTCTATCTATCTATGTTGCTTCTTCCAACGGTGGCTGATATTAGAAAGGTTGTAGGAAACACCTGCCCCCTTAGACAAGAGGCGTATTTTAGTGAGCGTACCGACGCTCGCTTATGGAATAGAAAGACCAATGTAAATAAATAAAATAATAAATATTTCGGGACATTGCACACAGCGCCATCTAGCCCCACACTAAGCAAACGCTTGTGTCGTGGGTACTAGATAACGGATATAATACTTATATACTTTTCTTTTGTAAATACATACTTATTATACATACAAACGACCAGACTCAACACAAGTAATTATAAATTTTTAAAGTACATAAATACTTGTGTCATGCGGGAATCGAACCCGCGACCTCTAGATTAGAAGGCAGAGCCACTACCAACTAAGCTATCAGGCCAGTTAAATATATATATATAAATGTATGGGATTGACATCGCTCCGCGGGGGGAAATATTACGTCACTCCCATACATTGGTATTTCTATTCCGTAATCGAGTGTCAGTATGCTCACTAAAATACGCCTCTTGTCTAAGGGGGCTGAGCAAGAACAGAGCAAGACAGGGATTATTGGCATAAGAGGGAGAAGGCTTATGCCCTGCAGTGGGTCTCGTTAAGCTGATGATTATGTTGCTTCTTAGAAAACAACCCGTAATTCATTGATGGTAGTATTAAAACAATGTATGTAATAATAATCATAAATCCATAATTTATCGGTGATCAAGTCGAGATTGAACCGGTTTCTTTTAGGCAACGTTAAATCGTAGATTACAACATTTAAAGTGGCATTCCATTTTGGGTGCCTTCTTGGGGTGGATCACGAACGGCAGTCGTTAAGCTATGTCAGAGGCCCTTAGGAAGGTTTGAAAACTCTGCCACCAGAGATGGCCGCACTCACACGAACTTACTTTTCAGTTTACAAGCCCTGATAGAACGTGAATGGCTGCAAGCGGGTCACCCGTTCGGTTCCCGGCACCGCAGCGGGCCCTTCGCCCCTGCCTGCGCGCGCGCGGCCCCCACCTTTACCCTGCTCCTGGACTGCATCAGGCAGTTCCTGGAGCAGTTCCCGTGCAGCTTCCAGTACAGACAGGCCTTCTTGATCACGCTTTTTGAACACTCATATGCTAGTCAGTTTGGTAAGTAATTCAACAGGTAAACTAGTTCTCTCCCTTGAGTATTATTTCCTCATGACTGAGGGTCGAGACTCCCCCGCAGAATTGATTCATTAGGAGAGTTCTCTAGTGTTGTGGGCGCCCAGGTCCTTCCGCGGATGACACATGTTATCGGATTTTGTGGTCCTCAAACATGTCGGATTTTCACGCTGTTTTTCTTCACCGTAAAGTGAATTCGAATGCACACATATTAAAAAAAAACAACAAGTGTAGGGATTGGAATCAGGCCGCGTCAGGATAAAAAGCAGGCACTTAAACCGCCGAGCTACACAAGTTTTTTTGTTGAGAATTATTTTCTGTTTCTCTTCAGGCACCTTCCTATGCGACAGCGAGCAAGAGCGAGAAACAAGAGGCGTGTATAAACAGACAACCAGCCTGTGGTCGTGGCTCAACCAGCCAGACGAGCTGACAACCTACATCAACCCGCTCTACGAACCTACCCCCAGCGTCATCTGGCCCTCGGTAGCGCCCATGAGCTATGTCATATGGGAAGGTCAGTGCATTTAGTAAACTTTAACTTTCCCGGTTTCTTCTTGGCAAGCGCGCTAGATCGTAGTTGTAGTCAAGCGTGAGCCTATCTCATGTAAAAACAAAAAAAAACTTTTCAATGATATTACACACTAGCGGATGCCCTTGGATTTTTTCGGAATTAAAAGTAATCTATGTTACTCTCAGAATCTCATACTACCTACATACTATCCGTTCGGTCGTTTTTGCGCAATACAACCAAATAAACAGACAAACATATAAACGGAAAGTAATCTAAAAATAGATAATAATCGCACGCAGCTCTTTGCTTCTACCTTTAATGTAAAACAATCGAGTTTAAATGGGTTTCTTCTAGGCAAGCGTGCTACATCTTTGACTATAGTGGTGTTTAACATCAGGCAGGCTGTAGTCAAACATAAGCCTAACCGTGTTAAAAAGTTTTCTGTTATTGATTCAAAGTAGGGATTATCTTCTAGATTTCTGACCCTCTTTAGCTTTATTATATCTATAGATAAAATATAGAATAGAAGGATTCCTTCCTCACTAACTAAACCAACCACTTTAGACCCTTCTCCTAACACGACTTTTATATATTCCAGAGCTCTACCTCCGCTGGTTAGTAGAACAGCACACAGACAAGCGAGAAGCAAAGTACGGAGCCATAAGGGAACGCGAGCAACAACTAAGGAGTCAGGCCCAACAACTCAGGCGAGAGTTGTTCGAAGTTGCCACACAATATTACACACAAGGGAAGAAAGAAGCTTTATAAGGCTAGTTGCAATTAATTTAGTGTGTTTTTTGTATGTATTACTAAAAAAACAGCATTATATATCAGTTATAAGTAACAACTGAGAACTCAGGCCCAGGAACTCAAACGAGAGTTGTTTGAAGTTGCCACGCAATATTACACACAAGAGAAGAAAGAAGCTTTATAAAGCCAGTTTTAATTTTAATTTAGTGTCTTTTTTGAATAGTGATGTCTTACAAAAAAAACAGTATATATATATATAAGTATATAGTGAGAAGCAACAACTGAGAACTTAGGGAACAACTTAGGCAATAGTTGTTCGAGTCCGTTCGTTGTGGTTTGAAAGTTGAAGTTGCTACACAATATTACACACAAGGGAAGAAATAAGCTTTATAGAACCAGTTTTAATTTAAATTTTGTGTATTTTGTGAATGTATTGTTAAAAACCAGCATATATGTATATCAGTTATGAGCGACAACCGAGGACTCATGAAACAACTCAAGCGAGAGTGGTTCGAAGTTGCTACACCGAAGCTTTATAAGGCTAGTTGCTATTAATTCAGTGTCTTTTGTGTATGTATTACTAAAAAAACAGCATTATATATATCAGTCATGGGTAACAACTGACACAGTTAATATTCTAAAGGGAAGAAATAAGGTTTTTACAGTTTAGTGTATTCTGTGAAAGTATTATTTAAGGAACAGCATATTTTTAATAAAATACCAGTTGCATATACTCAATATTACACACAAGGAAAGAAAGAAGCTTTATAAGGCTAGTTGCATTTTTTTTTAATCAATGTTAATATTTATTTAGTAAACCCAATCTTGCCAGTTGTCATTATCTCAGTGTAGTAGTTGCAAAACTTTGGTGGAAAACCTTGTCTTGAGAAAGCTTGTCTTATATGAACATGTAAGTTTTTACTGAAAAATAGTGCTTAATTTTAGTCTTCGTTGTTGGCAGGTAGGCTGTCATCAAACGTAAGCTTATTTTAGCGATAAAAAAGCACTTCGTACATTCCTGTTCATTAAAAATCACACATCAGTTTTTGTAACGAAATTATAACCAGTGAAATTGCTTATTTAGATATTGTGAATTAGCGTATATGTGTTTAACATGTTTGAGGACCTTAAAATCCGAGGACATATGTCTTCCGTGAAAGGACCTGGGCGCCCACCACGATGTATCTGCCCAAGACTCCCCTAAAAATTTGATTCAAGGGAGGAGTTGCGATCCTCAGTATTGAGGAGGAGGATGTATTATATAAGAACCGCTGAATTTACGAAGCTTTAAAGCCATTTATTCGTATTATATATAACTACAATTTTATCATAATTATTGCGTAGACATGCAAATGAATATGTAATATCAATGGAAACCAAGCTCTCTTGAAGTGGTGAAAATTTTCACATAGAATAATATGTATTTTTAGTATTTAGATTTTATGGAATCACATTGTATTATGAGTTACTTATATAGGGTAAACCGTACAGTAATTGCCCACCATAGAGTGATTGCCCATTTTAAGCAAAATGCCGTTTTTACACTACTTCTGTCTACTTAGTTCAAATATTACTCAATAGATGGTATTACGAGTATTTTGGTAGTATTTTGAAAGAAGATACTGGCAACTTTCTGAAGAAAAAAATTTGTAATGGCGGATTAGAAAACAACAGGTGCGCGTATCATGCAAAAAAGTAAATTTCTTGTGATTTTTCTTAAGGATTGCTTTTTTATTTAACTTCAATAATAGTGCATTTCTTGTTTTTAAACGATTGTATTTAGTACACGAGTTATAAGAAGCTTTAAAGTATATTACCTATTAGTCATAATGATGCTACCTTTACTTGTTGATTGTTAAAAGGGGGTGGCAATTACTGTATGCGAATTTGGGTCATTCACAGTTATTGCCATACCAATTTTAGTGTTTGTCCAGTGACAATAGGTATAGCTATTGCCCGGACAATAACTGTTTTCCGAATGTTTTAATATTTTTTCTGACTTTCTGAGTTAGGTACTACCTACTAGCAATTTTTTTTCTTACAGAATGCGAAAAATACCAAAGGTAAAATATTCTGCAGAAAATCTTGAGCTAGCTCTTGCTAAACTTAATGATAATGAGGAATCCCTATCAGTCCGACAAATAGCGGAAAGATATGGCGTCTCGAATATCTAGCTTATCCTGAAACCCCAGTACGTAAGGGAAAGCGCCAAACAGAGAGACAGCCTTTTGCTATTACATCTGATAAATTCAAACTGGCTTTACAAAATAAACAGTTAGCTACAGAAACTCAATTCAAAGAAAAAGAACAAAAAAAGCTCGAAAGAGAATCGAAGAAAATTGAAAAAAGTAAGAAACAGAATGTAAATGTTCAGAGTAAAGGCAAAATGAAAACCCTAACTGAAGAAAAAAGGCAGAAAAAAACTCAAATTGGATGCCAAATACCAGAGACTGATATTCTCGATTCAGAGTCTACAAACGAAAATGAAATTACTGCGATATTCCAAAATGAAAACAAAACAGAGACTCAATATTCAAGTAAAACTAAGGAAGAGACTGTGATCAATCAGAAAATAGAAGGAACTAGCAAAGTCATACCAGCGACAAAGACAATTACCATTTTAAAGCAGGTTGTTATAAAGGCTGATGTCTGTTTAGTATGCAAGCAAGTAATCTTAAAAAATAAAATAGAATGCAGTGGATGCCATAAATCATTTCATATGAGATGTGTCCCTAAAACCCACCAAAAGAATATCCCTGATGATGCAGATATGATGCTTTTTTTGTGCCATTTTTGTTACCAAACTAGTGACAATACTGATTCAGATGAAACATTATCCGATTGCGAAGATTTGTACAGAGATATCCAAAACGTAAGAAAAAGTCTAGCATTTTAGTTTTCATACATCAAAATGTTACTATGTAGGTGTATAGGATAAAGGTATTGTTTAATATTTTAAGATTAAAGATAAATAAATGTTAAAAAGTAACAAAGATGTTTGTTTTTACTCACATTTTATAGAATTAAAATGTGTTAAAGATAAATTAAGAGGCGGTCAATAACTGTACCTAATGCATGGCCATTACTGTGTCAGCCGGGCAATAACTATCGTTTTTGATGTTTTGTATATTTATATATTTTATAATTAAATGTGCAACGTTATTAATTAAAAACACTACCGATTCTTATGATAATATATTAAACTAACACTAAAAAAAACAACTAAAGAAATAACTATAAAAATACAAGAATTATCATGAAATTACTTGAATCAGTCTCTTAAGCGGGCAATCACTATACGGTTTACCCTACATTGATTTAAATCTATTTTACAGTATTGCCGGTAAAAAAACATCTTAAATCTAATAAAATGAATAAAACTCAAAGGTGACTTACTGACTGACTGATATATTGATCTATCAACGCACAGCCCAAACCACTGAACGGATTGGGCTGAAATTTGGAATAAAGGTAGATGTTATGACGTAGGCATCCGCTAAGAAAGGATTTTTGCAAATACCATTTTTAATGGAGTGAAATAGGGAATGCAAGTTTTATTTCTTAATGCGAGCGAATTCACGAACACCCACTAGTTCGATATATGTATCTTTATTCCGTGAAATATATGCTACCGCGTTTTTATATCTAACATAAGTATAATAATTTATTTACGATACAATACATAAAAACAAGGTAAGAAAAACTAAACATAAACAAACAACTAACTACAAAAAATAAAAACTTTCAGAAGACTTGATAACCTCCTTTTTTTGGAAGTCGGTTAAAAATAAAAAGCCTAAAGGTAGCAATGATAATTTATTAATTATTTAAAATTGCGGTAATAATGTAACAATAAAAATCAGCATAAACTGCATAATGTTATATCTAAACATATTATATAGAAAAGAAGGATAATGTATGTTTTTTATAAAAAAAAAGTCACTGGCCGTAATTTATACGAATTATGTTGTATTTAATTTTTACTTGTAAGTAATTTAAAAACTTTAACTGTAAATATGGCGTTCTCAATTAAGAATAAGTATCTATTTGGTTTACATGAAGATATTATTTATTTGCAGCGATCTTCAAAGCTAGAGTGAATCGGTTCTTATCGGGCAAGCACGCTCTATCTTAGGCCATAGCCTTTGCTTACCATCAGGCAAAGTATGGCCAAGTGGAAAGACGTTTCATTAAAAAAAAACATTTCAAACAAGCCTTGAGAGCATTCCAATTAAATCCCTTCAAAGAACTCCAAAATTATGTTATTGGTCTGATAAAGTAATTATTGGCTTTATCAATTTGCGGATTAAATTACCGGTCTTAATGTTTAATCATTATTCTAAACATGAATAATTTTAATATATGTGTATTTACAAAAAAAAAGTATTGAAGTATTATATCCGTCATCTAGTACCCACGACAGAAGCGTTGGCTTAGTGTGGGGCTGAATGGCGCTGTGTGCAATGTCCGGAATATATATATATATTCCAATTAAATCCCTTCAAAGAACTCCAAACTGATGTCATTGGTCAGATAAAGTAATTTTTGGCTTTATTAAATTGCGGATTAAATTACCGGTCTTAAGTTTAATCATTATTCTAAACATGAATAATTTTAATATGTGTGTATTTACAAAAAAATAAAGTATTGCAGTATTATATCAGTCATCTAGTACCCACGACAAAAGCGTTGGCTTAGTGTGGGGCTAGATGGCGCTGTGTGCAATGTCCCGGAACATATACATATTTGTTAAGGTAACTAAGCAAATCTTCGTGTAAATCAATTAAATTAGTTAGCGTTAATAGATAGACGTTATAAATCTTAAAATGGCCTTACGACTTAAGCTTGAATTTTATAACAAAGAGATAGTAATTAAAATTGGCCTATGCATTTTTAGATTTTTTGTAATTGAATATTCCTATTATTGTATTCTGTATGTTTATTATATGGTTAAGTTATTTCTGTAAACCTTTACTGATGAATCACACCGAAACTGCCCAATAATACAAATAATATATAATTTATACATAAAAATATATTTGAATGTATTGTATAGTGAATCAACACAATGTATAGTAAATGTTTGTCAATTTAAAAAAAATATATGAATTTGTTAGTCAATTAAATATTGCACAGCATTTGAATGTTTTATTTTGGTTACTTAATTATTTATAATAATATTTGTTAGTAGGTATTACCCTAATACAACAGAAGCTATAGTTTGTGTGTGTGTGTGTGTTCCTTCTTCATTCGCTAAACCGGTTGTGATGAAATCGGGCATATAGATAGATTAGACATTGGATTAGCACATGGGCCACTTTTTATCCCGGAATAACGCGGGTAACACTGCGGGACGTCGCTAGTATATCTAAAAGAGTTTAAGTGATCGGGACATGTGTCTTCCGTGGAAGCACCTGGGCGCCCACCACGATGTATCTGCCCAAGAGAACTTCCCTAGCGAATTAATTCTGCGGGGGAGTCAGGACCCTCAGTCATGAGGTAATACGACTCAAGAGATATAAAAGTATAAGCGAGATTTTATGCAACTGTCATATAATTAAGGGTATTAAAACACGAGTGTGAGTTTATGAAACGAGCGCAGCGAGTTTCATAATAGTAACGAGTGTAGTAGTAACGAGTGTGAATAGTAAAACACTCGTTACTATTATGAAACTCGCTGCGCTCGTTTCATAAACTCACACTCGTGTTTTAATACCCGTGTTATATGCAGTTGCATACACTACATACTTTATCTTCACTAATGTTGTAACGTTTTAACTTTTAATTTATTAAATTAAATTCACGCGTACGTGTATTGTCACAGTGATTTTGCCGCCATTAAAATCTAACCAATGAGAGCGCACCTGCGCGCCAATCAGGTTGGTCGCGTTTTAATCAATAAAACGCGACCAACCTGATTTTGGCCCTGCGCCAAATCAGGTTGGTCGCGTTTTATCGATGTTATAATGAGCTATTACGATATCGATGTGGATATTATACCATCATGTGAAATTGCTTAAATTGAGTGTTTTGTTGTCTGCGCTATAACAGTAGTAATTATAAGTCAAGTATTGGAAACATAAGTAGAATGTTACAACATTAGTGTAGATAAAAGCATTATTGGTAATGCGTAGAATATTATATCTCATTTTAGAAGGTTTGAATTGTATTTTCTTTACGAGAACAAAACATTCATGCTCCACTGATTTAAATGTGGAGAATAATTTGAGGCAATTTATTGAAAAGAGACAGATAGAAAAACTTGTTGCGTTCATGTTTTGTAGAGTAGGGTGACTATAAAGTAAAAGTAAAGTAAATTTTTATTTGAGCAACCTTATTGTATAATTTACATGATTCTGTATTTTGTTTTAGTGGGAACTGTGTTGCAAAAGACAGGTTCTTCCAAGTGGTTTGGATGGTTAACAAATACGATTAAACTAGATAAGTTGGGACGTATCTTATCATCTATGCATACCTACCTATAATAAAGCTGAAGAGAATCGAAACTCTGAACATTAAAGATATTTAAAAAAAATGTTTGGAAATACCTACTTATAATTGATAGAAATTATCATTTATTATTAGAAATTAATAACTATTACAAATTCTGACTGTTTCTCTGTTAACTATGACTGTTTGTCTATTTATTTAAACGCTCATCACGCAAAAACGGCTGAACGGATCTTTTTGATTTTTGGTATGTAGGTAGTATGAGGTCCCGGAAACGTCATAGGTTACTTTTTATACCGAAATAATGCGAGCAAAGCCGCGGGCCTCCACTGGTCATTCATATTTTACCTGTATCAACTGTTCCCTTAATATATAAGTACATAGATACTTACGAAATAAAAATATGTGTATTTAAATGAAATAATAAAGTGAAATACTTTATTTTTGTGCTAATTCCTAATAAATGAAACTCTGGAGAATTACGTAAATAGAAATACGTGTCGACGAGAACGTCTTGCCGATGGAGAACTACAAAACTTGAAGACACAAGGTGCGGTGTTGGTGAGATCTAGAGAGAGGCCACGTTGGTTAGGAGGTGAGGTGTGGCGGTGGTATATGGAGGAACACACCTGAAAACCATCAAATTTGTGGTTTGTAATCGGTTAAGGAGCAGTCGCAGCGGAAAAACACTACATATTTCTCCAGAGTTTCATTTACAATGGATTAGCAAAGTAACGCCTGATTCAATATCTTTGCTAATTCCTAATATTAATCTAAGAATTTATATTTTTATGGAAGAGATCGCTCTTAGCGATAAGGCCGCCAATTAAGACGCTGATTCTAATTAGTATGTTTTTTTTTGTATTGTTTCATTTGTGGTGTTTTAACAAAGTATTTATCTATCTATCTATCTATCTAATCTAATAGCGGTGGTAGTGTATAAAATTCTTGCTTACTTGAAAACCCAATTTAAATTAATATGAAATATTTTAGGGCATACATATACAGCACACAGCGCCATACTAAGCAAAAGCTTGTGTCATGGGTACTAGACAACGGATATAATACACTTCTTTTTATAAATTCCAAAGTCTGTTTTCTTCATTCATGAATATCTTCCATTTTCCCAAAGCGCGGTGTCCGGGGCACGGTGGTGCGGTGGCTGGAGCGGTAATGATGCGGTTGCGCCACAGAATAGATGCCAGTGTCGGCAATGGCGAGCAGTCATTCACCCCGGGAATGAGGGACTAGGCCCTAGGTTGCCTGGATATAGTTTTATACATAGAAATCTGAATAATATAAGTCTACTAGTAGACGACCGCGGCTTCGCTCGCATTATTTCGGGATAAAAAGTAGCCTATGACACTTCTAAGATCTCATACTACCTATAATGTTCCTTTTTTAGCCGTTAAAGCCGTTTTTGCTTGTTTGCAAAATTGTTAGAACGTGTTCTGCTATTAATTCGAAGTATCTCCAAACATTTTTTAAAATATCTTCAATGTTCAGACTTTCGACCCTCATCAGCTTTATTATACAAAAAAAAAAGTTGGTATTTGTTGATAGGTACATATTTACTATTAAATAAATGCGAAAGTGTTTGTTAGTCTGTTTATTCCGCTTTTACATCATAACATAGCGACAGATCATCGTGATTTTCGGTATAGTGATAGCCAGGCCCAGGACAGTTCCTGGGCGTAACAGAGACTACTTTTTATCCTGTAACAACGCGAGTGGAGCCGCATGCATCTAGTTGATTAGGTATATACGAGCTGGAGACCGTAACGTATGGCGATGGAGAGGAGGCCTATACTCAGCAGTGGGAGGACTCGGGCTGATATGATGATGTTGATGATATAGTCTTTATATCTGGATTCAACCTGCGCAGGACCGGGACGAGTGGCGTACAAGAAGAGAGGCCTATGCTCAGCAGTGGGCGATAACAGGCTGTTGATGATGATGAAAATATGTATCTGGCATGTAAATCCTATTAAGGTAAGTATATTACCTACTCTATAACGTACTACGGGCCACTATGACATATACTGTGACCTCACGATCGGAATAATGACTTTCCATACAAATAGGGCCTGTACCATCATCTCGATAACATGAATTAGACGGTTTAAAAAAAATTCAAAACCTATGCTAGCTTAAGGTAGTATGTTTATTTAAACGATCATAGCGTAAAAACAGCCAAACGGATCATCATGATTTTTTGTATGAAGGTAGTATGAGGTCTTAAAAGGGTCATAGGCTTTTTATCTCAAAATAATGCGAGCGAAGCCACGGGTGTCCATTAGTTACTCATATAATTTATTTACGATATTCTAAACATTTATTCTGTCCACGACACAAGCGTTTGCTTAGTGCGGGGCTAGATGGCGCTGTGTGAAATGTCCTGGATTTTTATTATTTTTTATTTTATATGACAGATAAGACATTATTAGTAAGTTAGGTAATGGTAGTGTCTAGGTTACCTTAACGGAGCAAAGTTCAAAGTGGTCTGTATCTGGCGCATCTACGAGCGAGGCTATTGTACTCCGTGCACTTTCTCTGAACCATGTACTTATACGTTACATACTAAATAACAAACAGTTCTAACACAAGTCAGTATAAAGCATTTATTTGTATTGTAAAAACATATTGACGTAAATTTCATGGCATATATGATGATGATGATGATTCTAGTACTAAATAACCTAGAAAGTACATAATATTAATTTAATCTATAGGTGTTTTTAACAAATAATACATATATACAAAGAATAAAATAAAAAATTGGTATCTGTCGTCATTACTCTGATATATATGCTATTATTTTTCTACTGTCACTATATATTGTTTGTATATAGATATATATTTTATCTCTATGTATTAGTTTATTTTTTTACCTATTCAGTATGATATGTATTAGGATGTTTGTTTTTATGTTTATGTACATTATAACTATGATTGTTTGTGTTATTTATTTTATCTCTTCTATTTCTATTGCAAACCACGTCTTCCTTTATCCTTTATTCATTCCTCTCCATCCAATGGTTGCCTGGAAGAGATCGCTTTTAGCGATAAGGCCGCCACTTGTGGCACTAGTATAAGTTATGTTTAATCTATTTCTTTGTATTTTATTTTTATTACGTGTTACAATAAAGAGTATTCTATGTATCTATAAAATAGCACTTGTATATTTGTCATATCTTTTAATAACCAAAAACAGTTATAAGGTAGGTTAGAAAAGACAATTGCATTTTGACCTAAGTATGTAAATATACACATTAACAGGACTTTATTTACGACTGGTATATATACTAACTGGAAACAATGAATGATATCAGAATAATTGATTAAAAATATGGTTGCAACTGAAATTTTAAGTAAACAGAAACAGTATTACAAGGGTGTGTGACAGGTTAGGAATTGCCAAATCCTTCACCTTATATTTCATTCCTAACCTGTCACAGTGTTACAAGGTGGGTGTGACACTTGTGTGACAGGATAGGACACACACAAATTTTTGATCTAAAAAAATTTTTTTCACTTGTGTTGAGGGAAAGAGAGGGATGAAATAAAAAATCCTTGTGTGTTTTTAACTGTAAACTGTTTTTTGACTTAAGATTCTGACATAATTTGTTTTTTTATCCCACCGATTTTGGGCCCGATTGACCAAAAAGTTTTATATGTCGATATATTCTCAAAAATGAACACTATCGCTTACTTGATTCTTTTCGATAATAGGTAGGTATCTGTATCTTCAATTCAGTGAAATCTGCAAACAAAGAGAAACATGTAGCGTAATGATACCGAGTCAGAATTTAAAAACCGCTGGCGTAGCAATTTGTTGCTACAATTGAAACTTAGTACTTATACAGGGTAAAATGCTATCCAAAAGCTAATGATAAATAATAAAAGGTATTTTAATAATGTCTTTTTAGTTAAGCATCCTAACTAAATAGTACTAACAAAATATAGATAACTTTGCAGTAGGTACATCAAATAATTTTTTACTTAAACTTTGAAAAGCGCTTTTTAAACAAGTCTGTGAGCAAGTATAATAGGTCTATTTATCTATAGGTTTATTTATCCTGACGGATCCTGGTTCGAATCCGGCCCTGCACCAATTACTTTTTTTTTTCAAGTTAGTGTGTTTGATTTGCATTCGCTTAGCGGTGCAGGAAAACATTGCGAGGAAAGCGAAATGTTTAAGAACCTCAAAAACCGAGAAAATGTGTCTTCCATGAAAGGACGGGCGTAGTGGGCGCCCACCACGATGTATCTGCCCAAGATAACTCTCCTGACTTCTGCGGGAGAATTACGAGCCTCAGTCATGAGGAAATACGACTCTAAGAGAGCTACCCGCTCCATACGGTTTCATAAAAAAATGAATCAAGGATAACTTATTTCTTTTAAAACGTATTACTTAGCTTCCAAGTTACCCTGTATATTATCAGTACGTACCTCACATTGTTTCCCGCACAATATATATTGTGGAATTGAAATAATAAATAACGGTACATACACAACAATACTGGCTGTAATTACACGTATGCAAATTACTGGGATACGTTCGGAATGGGGAGTTACACCCGGGTGATAATTTGGATGAATAAAGTAATTGAATAAATATTTTTTACGTTAAATACATGAATAATAAATAAATACTACTGAGTAATCTTCTGAGTTTAAACTTACCCAATTAAAACCCAATAGATACATCGTGGTTAAGTACTACATAATTAACAAAATGTAAATTAAAATACGACACAATTCTGGTAGACACGACGTAATCCCTTAATTTAGGGATGGCAAATTGGTATGGACTAAAATCAATCTCAATATTATTTTTACATTCATATCAACTGTTTTAGCCTTTTCAGCCCTAAACTGCTGAGTATAGGTAGCAGGCCTTCTTCCAGGTAATTTTACATACCTTGCTATTAATTTATATCTTTGGAATTTGGCCTGAGGCAATATTTCTCTTAGATGAAGACAACCATTGCCTGCCTGGATGACTGATATTAATTCATTTCCAAACGCATCTAGTTTATTTAAAGCTGTTTTGTGAAACAGAGTGTAAAAGTCTTTGTGCTTTACTTGGGAGCTCAACAGCTCATTAATGGTTTAGCCATCTTGTTCATTCCATTTAAATTATTAAAAAGATAAAAGATTTTTATTTGTAAACAGGTAAATGTGATACAATGTAGTGTTGCTCTGCCTTCTACTCTAGTGTTGACTTTATTACACTTTGCATACCTACCTTACTATAATCTGAAATTAAGAGTGATGATTATATCCAGCAGTAGGTACGTAATCGGCTGCGGATGATGATGATACCTTTATTAATTATTTGGTACCCACTGGTGTTCATTGAGTAATGATAACTGTAAATAGTACTTAACACCTTAAAATATAGGTACGTATATTAATTTATGTAGTAAATTTATAAATGTAACAATTTGGCTCTTTAATAAATATTTATTCATATAAAAACAAGGAAGAAAAATTAAACATACTACTTCTAACTACAACATAAAAAGAAGCATTTAGAAAATCTTTAGAAAAGCCTAAAGATAGACAGCCCACTGCCAGAGAGCAGCGTGCCCAGCATACAGCATATTCATATTTTCGTAATAAGAAATACCTTAATTCCATAATAAGTATAGATTGAAAAAATAATAATAAGTTTCCATGACACAACATGACAAGCGTTTGCTTAGTGTGAGGCTAGATGGCGCTGTGTGCAATGTGAACATATACTTGTTAAGGTAAGTAAAGAAATCTTCATGTAAACCAATAAAATTAGTTAGCGTATATAGATAGACGTCATAAATCTTAAAATGGCCTGATTAAAAAAAATATTGAAAAAATGTAGGTACAAGTTTCCATTATTCAAAATACTGCTCGTTGTACCTAATTTACCAAGATACAGTTTTGATGGGAACCAATAAATAAATCAATTAATTCTGACCATAGGATTAGCATTTAACGATGTATTAATTTCATCGATGAATATTCAATTTTATTTAATGATTGTCGTAATCTGGTTTGTGGAATAGGTTGGCGCCACTGTTTCAATTAGTTAATCAATGATCAAATAGGTCAAGAAACTATACCTTCTTTGGCAAATATCAAGGTTACATACCTACCAGAATAAAGAAAAAAAATACAACCTTAACCCCTTCGATCATCAATCGGACTTAACCCATACATATAACAAAGCTGAAGAGAGTCGAAAGTCTGAACATTGAACATATTTAAAATAAACTATTTGGAGATACTTCGAATTGATAACAGAACACGTTTCAACAATTTCTAGATATTTTGACTAGTTATGTGTATCTCGGTTTGTCTGTTTATTTAAACGCTCATCACACAAAAACGGCTGAAGGAATCATCATGAAGAAATCGCCATTAGCGATAAGGCCGCCAGTTGTGGCACTATTTTTGAAGTCTTTTGTGTTTCTGTTTGTCTTTTTTTTTCAATGTGTGTTACAATAAAGAGTTTTATCTATCTATCTATCTATCATGATTTTTCGTAGTAAGAGGTCTTACGAGTGTCATAGGCTACTTTTTATCTTGAAATAATGCGAGCGATGTCACGGGCGTCCACTAGTGATAAAATAAGGTTTTTTTTAAGGTCAGATAGAGATGGCAAAATGTTTTTCGATAGTCTACTACTTTGTAGCAAAGTTTAAAGTATTTCTATAAGACTGTATTTGCACATACGTCATACGATTAATAAAAATTGCCTTATCGAATCTCCAAAATGTTTCTTCGTTATTTTATTAACGTTTATTTCACCAATCATTCTAAAAATAGATGCTATGGCCGTTATTAAATACTTCTGAGACTAAGAAACGGCTGTAGGACCGGTTTTTCAGTATTCTGGTGTTTTTATAAATCTAAATATATAAAACTCAAAGGTGACTGATTGATTGACTGACTGACTGATATAGTGATCTATCAACGCACAGCCCGAAACACTGGACGGATTGGGCTGAAATTTAGAATGAAGGTAGATGTTATGACGTAGGCATTCGCTAAGAAAGGATTTTTGGTAATGCCACTTTTGAAGGGGTGAAATAGGGGATGCAAGTTTTACTTCTTAATGCGAGCGAAGCCGCGAGTACCCACTAGTATAATATATAAGCGAATATTGGAGGCTTCGTCAAAGATATATTGGTCTTAGTTCCGATAAGTTACTGCTATCTTTTTCTAGATAATACGTTTTTTTTCTGATTTCTTGTTTATTTTTTGTTAGTTTACGTCGATTTTATTTCTATAGGTACTCTAACTCAACTAAACATTCTGTCTTACTAAAGTAAGGCACAACACAATCAGAAAATATCTGAAAAATTCTAGAACATGGTGTCTTTTGTAGATCGATCAGCAGCATGATTAAAAAAAACGTCGGAAGCCATATTATTTGGAATTGAGAACCTTCAATCGCTAGGAAAAGTACTTTTTCTACCATCAGACAATATACCAAATAATTCCCAGTAAAATTGGTTACAAATTTTTCAAAAAAGATTTTTGATTCAAGATTGTTGACCAACCATCCATCAGAGATATCTTGGTCACTGTCACTCTACACTGATTTCAATGAGAGGAAGAGTGACAGAGATACAAAGAATTTGCAAATGAGCGAACTCCATTCAACGCGACCACCAGGGAGGGCCTCAAGTTTCAAGATTCTGAGAAGAATCAACATTATTATTGACTCGCAAGGTGTCGAAACAGTTGCAGGGGATATCAGCTTCCTAGTATCTTGACTTAGATGTTTACAGGCTTACTCTTTAAGGTTTTGGTTAAGGTTTTTTGCATGAACTTGTGCGAGTTTCGTGTGTCATATTATCCCCGATATCTGAAATTGTTTCCCTTTCAAAAGTAGTATAAAAATATATTAAATTACATAAAAAATACAAGTTACGTATGTGTGTGTGGACAAATTTGACACAGGACCGAGATGGTTGGCATGACAACAGAAAGGCCTGACAGCTGTGGGAAAAAACCGGCTGTGAATGATGATGATGACGATGATATGTATCTGTGCGTTTAATATGATCACAGCTACTGAACTTTTGATAAGTATTATGAATTAAGTTCAATTACTTTTGTAATATACCGATATATGTATCGTCAGTTACCAGGGAAACCTGTTAAAGCAAACTTAGCAAGTCCTTAACGATATGTTTGAGAATCACAACCCCTACAAGTACTTACCTAGGGCTAAATCTGTTCAAATAATCTTTTTTTTTTAACTTGAACGAGTTTTCACTTCCTGATAGCAAGCAAAGGCTATGGCCTAAGATGGAGCGTGTTTACCCGATAAGAACCGATTCACTCTCGCTTTAATCTCCCAATTAATCAATTCTACGGAGGAGTAATAACCAGTAATAAGGAACTCTTGGATGGAAGAAGTTAGTAACTGCTCAGGTAGGCTTCATAGAATTCATGATCCCTTAAAACCGGTAAACACTCACTTTTTAAACCTGCATAAAACCTTACATCCAAAAAGGTTTTATTGAAAAAGCTCGCGTGACAGCCTGCAAGGAAATCGGAGCTCGCCGCGGCATCCTTTCGAATCATATTAACGTTTGAGAAATCACTCTCATAATTTTAAAACAGTTTGTGCGTTTTTACTGTCATCTGATTCACGAAAAAACGTACGCTGAATCCACCGATAGGTTTATTCTGTTGATCAAATTTGGTATAGAAGAGAACGGACTGACATTAGATTTACACAACAAGATTACACACCATCGTACGAATAGAGAAATGGTAAGAAGCACCGATATACAGTTGAAGTTTCGAAGACTCGCACCAAGCGTTATGCTTCTACTTTTATCGTGCGAACTGCCAAACTTTGGAACTCTTTGCCCGAATCACTATAATTTATCGGTCTTCTTGTAGGCGTGCACTAGATCATAGATTATAACGTTGCTTAACATCAGGCGAGTTGTAGTCAAGCGTGAGCTTGTCTAATTTAAAAAACTACTTTTTATTGAGGATAGATATGATACACGGGTGAGTCCGCGGGATGCTAGTAGTAACAAGCAAAGGTCGTTGACCGATCCCGATGCGAAGCCTCCGTCTCCTGACACAAAAGAAATAGTAATATTAGAGCATAGAGGAAGAAAAGTAACGGATGAATGTCTCGTCAGTAGAATTTTTGAGGTTTTTTTTTTATCAATTATTTTTATTAATTACTAGTTATCGCCCGCTTTGCATCATTTGGGAAATGAAATGTAGCCTATGTCATTCCCAGGAACCCATTAGTATGGGTTCCTTTCCTATCCTACATAACTAAAATCATAAAGTGCTTGTGTCAAGGGCACTGTACTATAACGGATATAATAGATAGATAGATAGATATAATTATTTATTGTCACACACATATAAAACATACTTTTCTTTTAAAAATACATAAAAACATAGTAACTCCGTCCGTTTTTTTCGTAGTTCCAAGCACTAGAGCTCGTCTTACTGTCATTAGTAGCGACACAAAGAACTTGGTCTTATTCTACCGTAGACGATATAATCCCGAGACTCCTACAACACACGCAAGTAAGTAGTAGTTTCTTATCCTTTTATTTTCATCACAATCGCTCAAACGGATCTAAAACCGCCACTTTCATCTGTTTAAGTAATTGTGATGAAAATACAATCTTAGAAACTAATAGAGTGGTAAATAAAAATACAATTAATTGCATGTTAATTCAATGTATAGTTTTTTTGGAATTTTAGCTTTAAATCTGATTAAATTAAAGCGCACGATACTCTCTTGATTGACATAATTTAAAACAAGCGCTTATTGTAAACCAATGTCATCATCCTCATATAGAAATGTACAGTAATGTGCATACAGGTCCAATTGATAGTATTTTATAAGTTGGTAAATTAGAAGTGTATTTTGTTCTAAGTAAAGACATCAACGCGTGCACTTCGAAAGTTTCGATTGTAGGTTTGATGACTTGTAAATAATCATTTGTTAGTTACTTATTATATAGCTAAATAAGCTAAAATATTATTTAAAAAAAAAATTATGTTTGGAATGGACACGACTGTAAAAAATTTTTTTTTATGAAAGATCGCTTTTTCACAGGTGCACAATGATATTCTGATGCTTACCATTATTTTTTGAGCTTGTTGAAGGCGGTTAGGAAAGGCCACGATGTATTTGCACAAGAGAACTCTTCCAACGAATTGATACTGAGAGGAGGCACTGTTTAGTATTGGCAATACTAAATTGTCACTTAAATTCAAATGTCTTTGTCACTTAAATTCAAATGTCATTGTCAAAGCTCTCTTTCGTTTGCGACAGAACGCGGGTTGGACGCGTCTCTGTGGCCTTGCTAAAAATCATGTAAAAACAAGCGAATTAAATTAAACAAGTGAAGTGCATAAGTGACTTTAATTGATTACTACCTACAGGCTAACCTAATATCTAACAGGCACGGCCCTCAGTAATGAGAAACACGACTAAGAAGGAGGAACACAGTTAAAAAAAATATATTCTGATTCTTATAATAATTTTGAGAGCTTGTTGGGACCTGTTTATTTTTAAGTCGTTTAGTAGTTATCTACTAGTATATTGCCGTTATAACCACGCTGCTACTATTTGTCAGGGGCAGGGCAAAAAGTGGGCAGCGATAATTACGGGGCCGAGAGAGAGCACGTAATTCGTCATGTTCTGGTCGGCCGAGTCGACTACTTCGGTAATATCACGAGGTCTTGGAAATCACCAGCCCTCTTAGAAAATACTCAAATTACTCCGTTTCATGTCATGGTATTATTGTTTAGTTTTAGTGTTATTTGTATAAGTATGTTTTATTTTATGTTGTCATTACTGTTCAATAAATCAAATTGTGAATCGTAATTGGCGCAGAAACGTCAATAAAACAGTAACTACATTTACTAGTATACTTTGCAATAGAGGCGAGTAATTAATCCTTATCTAATCAATGATAAAATATTTCAGGACATTTTACATAGTAGGTACCATCTAGCCCCATACTTAGCAAACGTTCGTGTGATGGTACTACATAAAGGATATAATACTTACTTATATTCAATTTAATTTTTCAAGTTATTTATTAGATTGAGGAATAATTTCATCTACCCTGTTTAAGAGAGAATTCGGTTGTAGCTAGAACTTAAAACTAATCGTATTCATCTTGTCTAAAGTATATCTAGGTATGTCTAACTTTTCTACCAAGACAAACGCCAATAATTGTAACCGACAGCTGATCAATAAACTGATCAGAGCTGCGATCTGCTGGTCATTGGCCTCGCTTTCTTCCTCGGTTCACTACCGAATTGTAACCGATTTGTTCCAACATTCTACGGCCACCGACCACGGAAACTAACCGAGGGAATTAAAACATGAAAGGGAATAGAACAATGAAACCGATTGATGGTAAAATGGAGTGAACTTTGCGGTTACATAAAAAAGAACTTACTAGTTTCGCTGGCGTTATTTCTGGTTGAAAACTTAGATAAGTACAAGATGGCCTAATAAAAGCGTGATAAAAGACCTTATATCACTCTCGCGAACCTATACTATCACATCACCAAAAAACACGACGATTCATCGATGTTTCACTTCTATATAATATAAAGGTATGATATTCCCAAATAATTATGTTAGGCCAGTATCAAAAGGGCAGTAAAAGCTTGTTAGTAAGTTGTTTTTTATATCACTTATGTTTTAGCTCAGTGCATATTTTATGCTCGAACTTAATATGATTTTTAAAATATCACGTGTAAGTATTAGTATAAAATGTCAAGTTTTCCAGTTTTCACTCTCGCAATTCGCCTGATGGTAAGCGGTAATTGTGTTATTTATAGAAAAGGGAACCAGTCTAATGCTTGATGCTTGTGGTTTGCGTCAGTCTCACCACAAGCGATGCATTTCTTCAATCCATCCAGTTCGTTGAACTATGCGCTGCCATGGGTACTAGTTTACTACAATATTTTTATGAAAAATAAATCTTGACTTCATATAGTACTAAATAGGATCCTGACTTCACCTTTTATTCTAGTTTACCCAACTAGAATTATACTTAAAAACTCACTGGGTAATAAAAGTGAAGGCACTGCTAATGCATTGAGGCGATTATTTCGATTTCTGTCTTTATCAAGGAAATGAATGTCACAAATTCTTTTCTTCAGATATATTTCCTCATCTTGCAGAGTCCTCAGATCGCCAACCAAATCAACCCAAATCTTGAAACGCTCATATCTACTGCCAAAATCTTATCGTGTTTCTTGGACGCTACAAACGAAGCGACGGATCTTAGCAATACAATCAGTAAATATTCATAAATCATCGTATCATACGTATGTACTCGTATATTCAATTCATTTGTGTGTTTGATTTAAAAAATGTCTGTAAACCCATACGGACAGAGGTTAGATTACAACCTAGTTGCCTGACAATAAAATTAATTTCACTTCTTCTTTTAATTTTCTTTTAGTACTTCACCATTTTCATTATCTAGCCCACAAAAAGTACCACAACAAACAAATCAAACACAGTTACATGACCCAGAGTTTCGTGTGAAAATCTAGAGCGATAGGGGTAGGTTAACGAACGAGGGGTGATAACTCCCAATCTGCCCGCAGAGCGCGTGCCAGCGATGCGGGTGAGCGTGGCATCTATTGCATTCACTAATCACGGCAAAACTTTGGTACTTATGATAATTACCTTATTTTAGATTATATAGTTTTAATTTATAGTTGTTTTAAGTTTATTATAAGGTTTAGTTTTTAATTACTTACACTTAATTCCCTTTGTGTTTTGTAAGTTGTTTTGAATATGGACGCCCGCGGCTTCACTCGCATTATTTTTGAGTAAAAGTACCTTATGTTACTCTCAAGACCTCATACTACCTACATACAAAAATTAACCAAGATCCGTTCAGCAGTTTTTGCCTGATACGCAACCAATTAAACAGATAAATAGACAAAAATTCTAAAAACTGCTGAAACGTGTAATGTTCTCTTATACAAACCACATTTAAATCAGTTACTAAGCACTTGTAGTAGGTTAATTAATGTCAACACACATGGGGAAGTGGTGCCCCTGAGATACAAACCTAGCTTAGTTCAGATAGGCACCAGTTCATAATTAAAATGTAGCACTTAAATTATTTTAGTTGTATATTTCATTATCAGTCTTAAGCTACAAATTTTGTTAATAGGTAGATTTAAGTTCAATAAAAAACTTTTGATTTGATTTGATTTTGATTTGATCTTATCAATTTAAAAATATCAAAATATTTATTTCTCGAATATTATCTATGTACAGATTTCAGACTGGGATCAATAAAGTGATGTAATATCGATCAAATATATTTGATCGAATCTAGCAGCGCAAGGTGGTTAATAAAATTCATAATAACGTCTCAAACCGTCGTGGTTTAAAACTTAGTCCAGGACTTTGAAAATAAAAAGTCGATTCTTGTTGTTCAAACATCATATATAAACAATCAAATGTCAACTTCAAATTGGGACGTTGATTTGGTTTATTCCAACTAGTCCTACCAGTAGTTCGATTGTCGAACTACCTGGAAGGTTTTATTCCAAGTAGTTCGATTGGTTAGATTTTGATAGTTTATTTTGACAGTGGGTACACGACAAATATCGACTGCGTAATTTCAAAGCTTTGGACTAATAGTTAAACCACGCTTTGTGATAAGATGCTATTTTACTTTAAGAAAACACGGGTGGAATTAGTAGAATTATAATTACAAAGGAACGTTCTATTCAAAATCAGGTTCGAAACAAAACCAGTTTGTTTAGATACTGCTTTGCCATAAACTTTCATATATATATATATATATATCTACGTATATCTATACGTAGATATATGTTGATCCAGGTTAGTATGACATATTTCTTCTTGAGTATAAGATTTTATTTCTTTAAATTTATTATAAAAGAAAAAAATAACCATAGCCAACCAAATAAAATGGCTTTAAAGCCTTTTTATCATACAAACTCTCCATATAAGTTTTGCGCCAAAAGTAACGGCTTTTTCATGTAAAAACAAACCTACCTAGAGCCCAAGCAAGACAATATTGCACGATAGATGGCAGCACTTATGTCACGCATTAACTTTTTAGCAATATTAATCATAGAAAACATGATTCTAATTCAAAATTGATTTTGTCATATGTATATTTGTCAATAAAGAATAATATTGACTGAAATAACAATAAATAAAATAATGATTACAAGCAAGTTTTATGTGCGAGAATTGCATGGAATGGAAATAGAGATAAAAATATGGATAATAAGCCTTTTCAGCGCGACTTATTTTGTAAGGAGCTAGAATTATTCGTAGTAAAATGACAACAATTTCTAAAATAAATATCACAAACTACAAAAATTAAACAAATATATTAAAGAAGTATATTAAATGAAAGCCTAATATTTTTTATATAACCAAACTTGTTAGTTCTGTGTTCATCCACTCGCAGAGTGATCTTAGGTGGCTTCTACGATCTTTAATTTCCAGTAACCGACACAAGGACGAAGCGACCGACCAATATAGCCTGTTGCTAACTGCTGGTGCTCTATGAAGCTTATTTTATGTAGCTTTTACGGACCATCTCGATTTTGTAACTGTCTCTCAAGATTACCTAACGAAATAATTTTAGTGAAATCAAATATGAAATAATATGAAGCCTGGAAGAGATCGCTCTACGCGTTAAGGCCGCCCAATTTACCTAGGCTAAGTAATATTACTGTAAATTGTTTTGTATTTTTGTTTTCTGGTGTACAAAAAAGCTATATTGATTGATTGAATATTTTAAAGGTTGTCTAGTTTATCACTTTAAAGTTCTATATATACTTTTTTAGTAACATTTTTTTGTGATTTAGTGTGTTTGTTACCCGAACATCCAAGTTTTTATTATCGCGATTTAAAAACTGTCTCGTTATTTGGCAGAGAATATCAATCCTTTTTTAAACAATTTATATTTAAAACATGTATGTATATATTAGCTAAATTAAATCCGCGGACATGTGTCTCCTATGGAATAACCTGGGCGCCCTCTATGTACTTACCAAAGAGAACTACCCTACCGATATTAATTCTGCGGTGGTGCCACGACCCTCAGGGTGTTTACACATATAAACACCCTAAGTCATGAAAAAATAGATATGATTTAAAGAAAGATAATAACTTATTGAAACATGAACTAACTAAGACACCTACTTATACATATACATAGGTAAATACGTCTAAAAATACAACATTCAACAAGTTGTGTACCTGGTCCATCTTCCAAGCAGCATCAAACTGGTAGGAAGGAATCCGTCGAGTCACGCAGCTGCGGTCTCCACTCACAGCCTAACGTAATCGAAAAACAACCGGAACCAATCGCCTTATAATTATTACAGAAATTCAGATAGACTAGTTGATATTTTGATTCACGATAATTTGATTTCGGCCCTGTACCACCGAATATATAAAGAAGATATTGAATCAGGCATTACTTTGCGGAAATCCAGTGTACCTAAATGAAAGTCTGGAGATGTATATAGTGTTCTTCCGCTGCGACTGCTCCTTAACCGGCTCCAAACAACAAACTTAGTAGTTTTTAGGTGTGTTCCTCCATGTACCACCGCCACACCTCTTGACTTGAGTCAACACATCCCGAGGATGCCACGTGGAGAGGCGAAACACGTGTCGACAAGAATATCTTGCCGAAGGAAAAAAACAAAACTTGAAGACACAGAGTGCGGTATTAGTAAGATCATAAAAAGGTGCTATATGGAGGAACACTCCTAATAACTAGAAGAAGAAAGAAGAAAAAAAAAGTTTGTGTTATACATCTCCAGAGTTTCATTCACCGAATATATATACAACGTCCTAAACATAAGTAAATAATAATAATTGTTAAACGGTTCTGAAATAATGGATTTTAATTCACATTTATTGTAGTTGAGAGTTTTTTAAAATATTTTTTTATATTCTTACCGATAAGTAGTTCAGTACCGACATTAACTTTACTAAAACAGTGTCAAAAAGCGCCTGAAGACGAAGAATGGCGGGCTTGGGATTTGATTTGTGATATACAATATTCCTATATATAATTTAAACTTAAGGTTTAAAATATGAGTGAATTTATATAAAGTAATGCAGAAAAATTAGTGTTACTCGCTACAGCTTATCAAAAATAACATAATACTGAAACTTACTCAAACTATTATTCACTCTCCCATAAAAAAACAAACACATGCTCTTTTATATACATATATCTTTTGAATTAAGCTTATGCGTGAGCTTAGCCCTAAACTGAATAGAATGAAATAAAACATTAAATTCACAGCTTACAACGTTGAAATGATGCATAATGCTATTGAATAAAGCATAGAATCGACTATAAAGATTAAGGGAGGCTACCATGAGATGTATTTACCTATAATGGATTTGATCTTACTAATTAAATCTTAATTTAACCTATGTATTCCTTGCCATCTTCATTTCTAGAACATTTTCGCCCCGGCCCCATACAAAACTTAATGACGCGCGAGTCGCGTTCTAAGTGATGACGCGCCTACGCGTCTTAGGTATTGGTAATGTTTTTACCTATTATGTTTAATACTGATAAGGCTTAGTTACAAGTCACGTCTACCTTATATTGAAGATCACAAATATGACAGCACATATCAAGAGTAGATAATATCTCTTTGGTTAGTTTTATCTAAGATGATTTTTAAATTATTGATCTTCGGAATCAATTGTCTATTCATTAATTTGGTCATACCTGTGTGATTTAGGTAAAATTGTCTTGAAACGTGTGAAAATTTCAAAGTATTTCACAATATTATGTAACGGTTTTTGTTTTCAGATTTCACCAAACCATGACTAGAGCGATTTTGCTGACTATACAAAAAATAATTCGGTTCAGAACGTAATAGCATAATAATTAAAATTAAAGTGATACCGAAATACTTTTTCGGTTCAGACCGGAGTGACCCGGAACGTAGGCTACTTTTTATTCTGAAATAATGCGAACGAAGCTGCGGGCTTACTCTAGTAGACTATAAGCTGGATGACGGCGTCATCACAGCATCATGTCAAACTCGTACATAGAATCGATACAATAATATAAACATAGTGCTCTCAATCTGGCTGGCCTGTTAGCTTAGTTGGTAGTGGCTCTGCCTTCTAATCTAGAGGTCGCGGGTTCCGTTCCCGCATGACACAAATATTTATGTACCTTAAAAAAATATATAATTACTTGTGTTGAGTCTGGTCGTTTGTATATATAATAAGTATGTATTTACAAAAGAAAAGTATATAAGTATTATATCCGTTATTTACTAACCACGACACAAGCGTTTGCTTAGAGTGGGGCTAGATGGCGCTGTGTGCAATGTCCAAAAAAACAATAATAATTATATGTACGTACCTACATGCCTAAAAAGTCTTATTAACCTGTGTACCTAAAGAAAGTTAATGCTCAAAGCCCCACGACATTAATTAAAAAAAACTAATATACCTACCTACATACTTACAGCAGAACGTCTTACGCTCTGTAAAAAACAAAAGTACTGCAAGGAAAAAAATATTCTTTAACCACAATGAAATTAATTTAAAATATTAAAAAAAACTATGTAATATGCAGCAGAATTAAAACACACACTTTAAAAATAAAAGTACCTAAAAAAAGTACTACTACCACAGAATACAGTAACATTATTTGTTAAAACTAATCTACTATTCACAGCAGTAGCCCCCTGGGCCTATGGCAACGTTAAAGCCAGTCCGTCGACCAAGAACCGGTTCTGACCCACGTGTTTAACGTATATTCACTACAGCCTTAGATAAATACGTACTAGGCACAAACAGGATGTCAGTCTTTTGCAACAACGGTAGAAGCCTCGCAGGTAATGTAAAATCGTGTTAGAACGAAATCTGCTGTCTAGAGTTTTTAAAGTATTTACAGAATACTTGTAATGCGTATCACGAGAAAGGTTTCTCGTGGTTTTTGTCGACAATTACCAAGATGTTTCTACATCTTTACCAGTGCTAACATGCGCGCCCTATGTTTTTTGTTATCTGTGATGCTTATATCGACATGGAGAGTCACAATATGATATTTTCTAATATTTTGTCCGTTGTATATATACAAATAGAGTATACAAATTACTCGGCGTAATTTTGTTGTCTCAAGTTGTTCTTTGAAAATATGCTACGAAAAACTGTCCGGTGATATGTAAAATAGTTGTATGGCCAACAGAAGCGTCCATGTAAATAAATCAATAAAACGCCGGAACATTTAACACAGTGCCATCTAGTCTCATACTAAGCAAACTTGTGTTCATATTTGGGGTTCTGTTCTAAGAGTGGTTAACTTAACAATTGGTAAAATAAAAGTACATATATATATGATTTTACTAAACTACGTAAAATTTTATTTACAATAATAAAATATGAAAACAAGGGAAGAAAAACTAAACATACTACTTCTAACTACTACAAAAAAGGGGCACTTAGAAAATCTCTAGAAAAGCCTAAAGATAATCTAAGTGCTCCAGCATATATATGATTGTATTTCATATCTGTTTACTTTATGAATAAGGAGATAAATAAAAACTCCGGAACACAGCGCCACCTAGCCCCATACTAAGCAAACGCTTGTGTCATGGGATAACGACGATGGGCGTATTTGTTTGAATAAAATATTCTATGAACTATATGATTGTGTTTTGTAATGTAAAGTTCGTCCGCATCAAGCGATGAACTCTGTTGATTATAGAGACATGCAGGTATCTTGTCCGCGGACTAAATAACCGACAATAATACATACGTAGTAATACGTACACGGTTGTTGGGAAACAGATTGATGCAACACAATTTACCGGTTAACCGGTTTATGGTGGAAGTTACTAAGATCCGCACGAAGCGGTACGTTTCCATCTTTATTGTACTTACGTACCGCAAAGTTGTGGAACTCCCTGCCTGACTCCCTGTTCCCCACGGACTTTAATTCAGCGATCTTCAAGCGAGAGTGGATCGGTTCTTATCGGGTAAGCATGCCCCATCTACTACATGCCTTTGCTTACCATTAGGCAAACTATAGCCAAGTGCAATATCGATTTAGTTTAAAAACCTTTTTAGTTTAAGTTTTTAACCGTTTTATTTCTATAAATAAAACGGTTAAAAACTTTACTGGTTTACCTATGTACATGGTCAATTATAATTGACCATTCACTCCCGTTTCATTTCGTGTATGTTGTTTATTATGATTTTTCAAGAGTCATAAAAATATTGTTATTGGTAACTAAGAAACCCTTATAATGTTTTTTCGGAAGTCATCAGAAACTAAATGTGTTCAGCATTTTATGAAATCTTCGATCAATTATTGCGAGGCAAAATCTTTCATCTTAGTAATTTATAACCCTGTAGACATATGAAGGTATCCAATTGTCCAACGAACAAAATAACCGACAACGCTAGTGTTTGAATATAAATTGTAAAGGCGTTTACACAATGTAGATGTAACTCATGGAATTAATATAGGTATAGAGAGAGAGAGGGTTGAAATGAAATTGATGTAACTATACTTTTAAAAAAAAATCTTACCTTTTTTGGCCATAACTTTGTATTGGGCTTGTTCTCAAATTTAAATACTTGCTTATGTAAGCAAACGTTATTAATAAATATTATAAATTAAACCTATGAATGTCTCCGTGGTGACGAGACACTTTTAAAAAGTAAAACCAATGACGGTTGCAAGATTGACAGTTGTAGGTTGTTATTCTCGTTACCATGGAAGTTAACGACTGAAAAAAGAATTGAACTGTGATATCAAGTGAAATGCCAAAAAAGGAATATATCTGTATTTTCAGGTAAATATTCAAGATTTGCGTATATACGTACATAAGTCTTATGTACGTTATAAGCAGGGTATTATGTATTTTTACTTATAACAAAGCTCACGTAAGTTTGACTACGACCTGCCTGATATTAAGCAACACTATATTTTTATGTAGTCCTGATGCGCTAGATCCGCGTTTAAATAAACAGACAAAAAATGTGTGTCTAATTATAGGATTTTTTCAGATGTAATTTTTTTTCTTTCGAATATCTCCTATGTAAAGGCTTTCGACTCTCTTTAACTTTATTGTATGTATTTATTTATATGAAATAGTGTAGATAGATAATACACGTAGGTACATATGTAAACTCACCTTTACATGATTCTGACGTTGTAGTCACGGTTGCCGGGTGGCAATTTTAATTGTTGTCATAATAACTCCCTCACAATGGTTGCTGACTATCATCGGCATTTTAGTATCAAAGTACCTACTTTTCAAGCATCGTCATGTTTTTTTACATAGGGCATTCTGTCAGTCAAATTGTTAATTCAATTTATTTCAATTCATTATGTGTCCATACGAAACCGGGTCGTAACGCTAGTGTATCTAATATATAGTAAAAATATATTTATATCTCCTCTTTGGCTTCTCATAGGTTGTTGTGAGAATTTTTGATACATAATTTGATAGGATATTTGGAACAAATTTTGGAGTATGTTATGGATAACTATTTAATAGCGTAAATTCAACACTTCATTCGCTTGTTTTCGCGTTAAGTTGAATAATGATTACCTACATAAGTAGTACCTAAAATGGGCAGTAAAAAATAAGCAAGGCTGTATATATAAATAGGCACTTACTGTTTGATTAATCGGGTTTTTCTGCGCCAAGTATTTGCGTCACCAAAACCTTGTTTGTTACACTTTGGTCTACTTTTTATAGGGCTGATGTTACCAAAACAACGTAAATGCTGGCTTGGAGTATCTATCTATCTTGTATACATACATGTACCTAATAAAGCTAAAAAGGGTAAAAATCTGAACATAGAGATATTAGAAAAAAAATGTTTGGGTATAACAGAACACGTTTCTGCAGTTTTAGAATTTTTGTCTGTTTATAAGATAAGATAAGATATTTCTTTAATGCACACCAAAAAATTACATGATGAAAGATTATTTGTTTGTTTATTTATTTAAACGCTCATCAATTGAAGAAATACCTACAATAATTACTGTTCACGGTAAGCATATCACTTTTATAGTTCACTAGCAAACCCGGCGAACTCCGTTTCGCCACCTTCGACTTTGTTTTTTTTATAAACCTCACGGAGCCCGAGACCTTTCCAACGAATGCAAAACCGTGGAAATCGGTTCGTGCGTTCTGGAGTTATAGCGTCAGGAAGGAAAACCCGACTTATTTTTATATAATAGATTGCCCGCTACTTCAAATCTAAGTATCCTCCAGAGCATACAAATTTGACGAAAAATGATAACTTAAAGTTTTTTTTCTACAATAAATTTATACTCTATTTTAGTTTTCTATTAGAAAATATTAAAAAAAAAACTGTTCATGTATTAAGTGAAACAGAATGTAAGCAACCATTTTGTAAGTGAAACATAAATATCGTCCCGCATAAACCCTTCACAATAACAAACAACAAACCGACATCAATCAAATAGTCATCAAACAAGGAATCAAGGGCTGTTGAAGTCAATCAATAAATTAAAAGACCCACAACAGAAAAGCGTCTTATTAGAGTTTCAACTAGTTTTTTGTTAGCTTAGTATGAAGCTAGATGGCGTTGTGTGATACGAGTATGTCCTAAAAAAAGTATTTTATTTAGAAATTGTTTTAGGTTTTTGTGTTTCACTTAATATTCAAACGACAACATAATATGACGTATATAGTAAATAGCAACGGAAAGCGCTTATCTAATGTTAATTAAAATATGTGACAAGAATATTTCATCACTTGATATTATAGTTTCAAGTATCTCTCTTGAGTCGTATTTCCTCATGACTGAGGGTCGTGACTCCCCCGCAGAATTAATTCGTTAGGGGAGTTCTCTTGTGCAGTTACATTGTGGTGGGCGCTCGGGTCCTTCCACGGAAGACACATGTCCTCGGATATTGTTGTCCTTAAACGTGTCGGTTTCCTCGTTATGTTTTCCTTCACCGTTAAGCGAGTGCAAATCCACACATAACTTGAAAATACAAGTCATTGGTGTAGGGCCGGATTCAAACCTGGGTGCGTCAGGATGAAAAGCAGACACTGGAACCGCTGAGCCACACTCGCTTGTTACTCGTAGTTTCAAGTATGGAGACTACTAAAAGACTACTAATAAATGCATTGGGTCGTTATATTATGCTAACATTGTCCACCAGTCACCACCTTGCACTACAATTAGATGATAACTGAATGCGAACTAGGCGTTCAAATAGTCCCTGAATGTATTGGTTAGATCAAAGGCTGTTTCATATCTAGCACGGTGCTAAAGATCTTTGTTCATAAATTCAATTCAATTCACTTTATCTTTATTGCACACCAAAATAAATTAACAATATGTATCAATATAAATATCAAAAGGACTTACCCAAACTATAAATATATGTACAAGTGGGCGGCTTTATCACCTTAAGTAATCTATTCCAGGCAACCTTAGTAAGGAAGCGGTGAAAATATCTGTTTGGTCGCTGGCGTACAAATAATAATATGCGTACAAATAATAATCAAACTAATTTACATATAACAAATAATAATATTAATAAACTATGAATTTAACACCAAGTAAACTTAGAGACGGTTTTTTAAATGAATTTTATATACATCCATGTTTCTAGTCAGTTGGTTGTAACGTCGTTGTTGAGTAGTTATCGATCTAGCCCGCACCGCTCGCTCCCTCTATTTTACTTGACATGTTCTAATTGGTTTATTCGTTCCGTTATGATGTGAAACGTGGCTAGAGTGCTTCCCATCATTGGACTTTCTATTACTTTTGTGGCACTAGAAATAAATAAATATTCCGGGACATTGCACACGGCGCCGTCTAGCCCCACACTAAGCAAACGCAAATTAAATGTGTTTTTTGTTGTTGTGGTTTATGCATAATATTGTTTGCGATAAGTTTAAACACAGTTCAAAGTTTTGAAATTTAATGATCCAAAAGCTGGCGATGGCTTCAGTCAACGTTTAAGTTTGACGATTCAGCGAGGTAACGCCGCCAACTTAATTAGTGTTTTAGTTGTTCCTAGAACAGCTAAAATACAGTAGAAGTCAATATTAGGAAAGACATTTTATACACGCTGAATGACATGAAGAAACTGGAAAGCAAAACAAATATTCTCAGTAGTTTTGAGTCATCGAAAAACGCTGCTGACGACGGAATTCTCATTTTTTACAGTTGCTTATAAGTAGCGACTTTGAAAATCTTCCACTACTCAGTCACTAGTCACAATAACAACACAATTTAAATCTGTTGACAGCGGCCTCTAAACAAAAATACCGTTATTTAAATCTATTGTAGCTTTAGGAGTTTTAGCACGGACAAAGAAGCTATTCTTCTAATTTGTAATAAGATTTGAAATCAGGAAGAATGAGCGAGTTCCCCACGAGACAGGAAAATCTAGTGTGGGGAACATTCATCACATCATTAGCGAACAGAGTGAAAAAAGTTATATAAATAAGGAGAGGTAAATAAGGATATCAGGAGCCCTGTTTCCTGAAAATTACAACCCAAGAGTCTCCTACTCCAAAGTAAATAGGTTTCTTCTAGACAAGCGTGATTCATTTTAGACTATACAGCAATACTTTATCTACAATAATAATAAAGAAAATAAGGGGAAAAACCTACTATACAAGGTAAAAAAAATGTCATTTAGGTATTACCTACTAAGGTTATTTTGTATTAATATGTACCTTGTATGTGCAGTATGTAGTTTATTTCTTTAGTTAATAAAAAAATGAATTTGAATTTGAAGGGAAAATACCTACTAAACAGGGGGCACTTAGAAAGTCTTTACAAAAATACAAAAGTTACGTCACCGCCAGCCCAACAGAATATCAGCGCTGGTGGCCCTGTGCCAATCAGCATTAGGCTGAGTTGCGGCTGTATTGGGGCATCACATTCTTAACTTGTATTGTTTGAGTCTTAATAAAGATATTTCTATAAAGTATTTGTATATTTTGTTTTCGTGTCCATGCTATATACTCACCTGTACCAGTCGATTACAATTGATTTTAAACGGAAATCTATCAATAACAGTTTCTTGCTACCTCCCCGGGCCATCCGCTCAGTCTATCTCAGGCAGGATGCCAGGCACGCCGGTAAATATATACTTACTTATGCAAAGATAACGTAATAAATAGATGGGAACTAAGCAATATTTTTTAATGATATTACCAATTACACAATCTATGTACAAATCAATCAATAAATCTTATTGTGCACCAGAAATACACACACACAAACAAACAATAACAAAGAAAATTATACTTGAAATCTAGGTACAGTGGGCTGCCTTATCACATTAAGTGATGTCTTTCCATACAATCTTGGCAAAGAAAATTCTGAAAGAGGTGAGTATGGTCGGTGGAGTACACAAATGTGTTGGTGTGATGTGTTTCTTGGTTTGCGTTTAGCTCCAGCCCGATTGCTGTCTAGGGCATATGTAACACGCTTACGCAGGTAGAAGGTACCTAATAACTCTATATTTATGTCACCGTAAGATTGTAAAGATCGTTAGATTACAATCTATCTAGCGAGATTGTAAACTATCGATAGATTGTGAACCGTATCATCTTCGAGTCCAACACTTGCACTACAACAGGACTTGGCTCCTCCTCGCTTCGCTCGTCGTCGCATGTGCGTGGTAGAAAGCAACCTAACGAACCTAATCTTACCTCCTGTCACAGACAAGTGACTTCGCAATACCTAAACATAGAGCGCGAGTTGCATTCCGTCCTACGCCGGTTCACAATTTGACGGCTTCACTTCGGTAGATTACAATATAGCGAAGAATAATGAGTCAAATTGCAATCATAATGATACGGTTCACAATTTATCGATAGTTTACAATCTCGCTAGATAGATTGTAATCTGACGATCTTTACAATCTAACGGTGATATTTATAAGAAAACCTGCAGAAACACTCCCGGATTGTTTTTTATTGCAATGACGCGCGTTCGTAAAATCAAACAGATAATAATATTGTGTGCGTGCATAATGTAATGTTGTATGTACAAATTTCGATTTTAATTTAAAGGGAAATTTGTAACATTTTTTTATACAACAGGTGTAAAAAGTGAAGTGTTATGCTTCATCTATATGTTTTATCTTTGCAGTTATACGTACTTAGGTAACCTACGATCTTAGAACCGTATCTGCATTATTTCAACCGTCAATTTGAACCCTAGTTACTTAAACTCAGGGTTGTATATTTTTTAATTGGTTGTGTTAGGTTATAGAGAACTTTATTTACAATAATAAAATATAAAAACAAGGGAAGAAAAACTAAACATACTACTTCTAACTACTACAAAAAGGGGCACTTAGAAAATCTTTAGAAAAGCCTAAAGATAATCTAAGTGCTCCAGCCCAATACCAGAGGGCAGCGTGCCCAGCATACTGGCCGCATTACCACGCTGGATGGCAATGCTGATACGTTGAGCCAGAAAAAGGCCAGCATTTTGGTCATGCGTCGCGTCAACCAAGCGCTCCGAGAGGTTTTGGAAAAAAGATATATGTATTTATATATATGTAGATGTTTTTACAAGGTTGCAACACTTTCCTGTCATAAAAGATGTTTTTTTTTTTTAATTATCATTAATTATTATCTCACAATACGTTTGCATAGGTAAAGTTTTAATTAACATAAATGAATATATAAGTAAAACATACAAAATACACAATATTTACTACGGCTTTATAGCCCTAGGGAATTCTGCGAGTCTCTTTGCCATTGTTTTATGTTACTAGTGGATGATCCTGACTTCACCCGCGTTATATGGCGTACATAGTAACCTGTATAACTCTTGAAACCTTGAAATACTACCACTATACCAAAAATCACAATGATCCGTCGCACCATTGCAACGTGAAAGACACAATCAGATCAACAAACATACTTTACTGCTTGATATAATGATATGATTCATTGATGATTCATCAAAGGCTTCCGAAAACCATATTGCAAAGTTCTCAAAGCATTCCTCTTGACTAAACATATTCTGCCACGTTTGCATTGTCCGAAAATGCAAGTAATACTTGCATTTTCGTAGTAGTTGCAGTAACTGACTTATGACAGTACAATAAGCATACTATGCTTATTGTACTGTCATAAGTCAGTTACCTAGTTACACCTTACTTGGCAAAAAAATTGGAATAAATGGAACTCGACATACCTACAGACAAGTTAATACAAATTTACCTGAAACAAAGGAACACTAAAATAAGTAAAGTTACATAAATTAAAAAAAAGTTGGTAAATAAGTTAGTTTTCTGGTTTAAATGTTTATTTGTTTCTGCAAAGAAGGAGGCCTGTGGATTATGATGATGTTTTATGTCTGTTGATCTGTTTGTTCCTATATCACGTTATAACAGAGACCGTGGAGATGTTAGAATAGCATAGTGCTACTCAAATAAAGAGCAATAAGCGAGTGTGGAGGTTCGAATCCGGCCCTACACCAATGGCTTGTATTTTCAAGTTAAGTGTAGATTTGCACTCGCTTAACGGAGAAGGAAAACATCGTGAGGAAACCGACATGTTTGAGGACCACAATATCCGAGGACATGTGTCTTCCGTGGAAAGACCTGAGTGCCCACCACGATGTATCTGCCTAAGAAAACTCCCCTAACGAATAATTAGTTCTGCGGGGGAGTCACGACCCTCAGTCATGAGGAAATACGACTCAAGAGAGAGACTCAAATAACATATTACTCTTATTTTTTATTACATTAAGGCTGAGGCTAAGCAACGTGACAGTTTGCGATCTAGCGCACCTAGAAGAAAAGATTTCAGTCTATTTATATAATTTTGACAATATTTCATCGTCATGAATGAAACTACCTCATTTTTTACTTTCCCTCAATTAATTTTCCCTAATGACTGCATTCTGGGAGAGGATTACAACACAAAAAGACTTTGAAATTCTCTCTAGCATTATGAGAAGGCTTCGACGGATGGAGCTCGTCACGGCACGCGGCTGATTCGTCAAGCCTTCTTCTAAAAACTTAAGGTGGACTCACAAAGGAGAACTCTTTTACAAACTTAGTTTTATTTTATTATTAAAAACATTTTATTAACATTCCGTCTTATTACAAAACGCGGTTTCAATATTAGTCCAGGACTTTGAAAATAAAAAGTGGGTGTTGTTGTTCAGACATCACATACAAGATTTTCGATCAACTAAAACGGAAATATTGAAACCACGTTTTGTAATAAGGCCCATTGCGACCTGGGTCTGTGCGCAGCCGCGGTCCCAGAACGCATGTTCTGAAGATGGGTGTCATCACACCCGAAGCGCGTAAACTTAAAACCATACTTACACGAAATTAAACGTGAGTGAAAACCGTTACATTTATATGTGAAATTCAGTTTTAATATAACTGGATGCAATTGCATTGACACCCATAAAACAACTTTTATCGTAGATTCAAAAACATGAAATGAGTTCGTAATTAACATTGATTTAATGTATTTCACTTTGAATCTCCCAAAGCGATACTCGCACTGAAGCTAGATCATGCTTGTACTAATATTGAAGTAACTGCACTCAAACGAGACTGCTAAAATGTCAAAATAACTCAGAATAATAAAAAAAAAAGCTTAAAGAAAGAGCTTGAGATATGGCTATAGTTTACATAACTTAGTTGGTTTTCAAAAAACTGTGGACTTTTCTTTAAAATTTACGAATGATGCGATTGTCTTGATATTTAAGACTTTAGTCGTTTATAATACAAAAAAACAAGAGAAAAAACTAAAAATAATGATTCTAACTTTTACAAAAAATAAAAATAAAATCTTTATAGAAGCCTAAATATGTTTTAAGTGCTTCAGCCTACTGCGTTTTCAGTCGTTTTTAAGTGCCAAAACAATCAACATGTTGTTCAACAAAAATCCACCTTAACGACTGATCCTTAGAAGGCTTCTTAGGAGTACTTCTAGCAGGGCAGGGTAGAGGGAGGGGATGTTATTACGTGCTGGAGAGTGGACGTAATATCGAGACTACGGCTTGTAGTAAATCGGGCGTAACTTGTATCTAGGCGCGGTGTGCCTGCGACGAATGGTCCTCTTTGCCCCTCTTGATTATATAAAGGACTATAATAACATATATTTACTGAAAGCTATGAGAGAACTAATCATATACATACGGGAAAACATTTTTGTTGTGACCCTAATCCACCATCATGATTAATATTCAGTAATAAAATAAAAAATATTTCCTCGCACTGCTTTTATTGACTGGCCTGTTAGCTTAGTTGGTAGTGGCACTGCCTTCTAATCTAGAGGTTGCGGGTTCGATTCCCGTGTGACACAAGTATTTATTAATTTTAATATGTATAATTACTTGTGTTGAGTCTGGTTGTTTGTATGTATAATAAGTATGTATTTACAAAAGAAAAGTATATATGTATTATATCCGTTATCTAGTACCCACGACACAAGCGTTTGCTTAGTGTGGGGCTAGATGGCACTGTGTGGAATGTCCCGAAATATTTATTTATATTTATTTATTTACGTTATTGAAAATATTTGACCTAAACTAAGCTTAGCATTTAATTTTATAAACATGCTCATATTGCACCATCTAATTATCGTAACACATGTCCCCAAGCAGTTGCTCCATAAAACCAAATATTCCGCGCCATTAAATAACCTGTTCCCAACATTTCCTTGCGTGGTTGTAAAAAGGCAGTTTATAATCTAAAATTCGTCGTAGCGAGCCGGCGCGGTGACTCACGGGGTCAGTGACCGGCGGCCATCTTTTTTCTTGCGTAAGCGCAGCCCTTGAACGTCACTCACCCCTACAAAGCACTTTTATACCTTTTTTTATTTTAATTCAACTGAATAGTTCCTTGAAAGGAATAAAGGGAATGTCGTTTGTCAGTTAGAAAGAATTGTGGCTGTATTTAAGTATTGTAGTGTATGTAAGTCTTATTTAGTGTCGCCTTTACAAAGGTCATTTTAAAACTTGAATACATGGTAAAAACTTGAGTGAGAATATTAATCAAATAATAAAATAGATAGTAAAAGGAGTAACACGTAAGACTTGTGACTAATAAGTTAATTAATGTATGCAAGTATGAAATTAACTTCCGATTGGACTGGTAACATTTATTCAAGCGTTTTCTATGATATTATTTATCTACAGACATATACATTATTTTCATCTTTAGAACATCGTTTATTCCAATAAAGTTAATATTTTTTTTTTTACATGAAATAGGCTCACGCTTGACTACAACTTGCCTGATGTTAAGCAACGTTATAATCTACGATCTTACGCGCTTGCCTAGAAGAAACCGGTTTACTCTCAGTTTCTCGGTTTAGTATCAGTTCACATAATTTAACTTTAATATTCTGTCTAATCTTTCAAAGTTGCGTTTGTCATTGAAAACTGTCCGAGAATTATTCCATGTAGGTACTAAGTAAACAATATTTTTATAATGGCTGTTTCAGATTATAACACACTACACCTGAAATTAAAAACAAAGCAGTAGTTGTAACGTAGCGTTCAATTTGTAGTACAAAAGACTTCAACGCGCTTCTCTCTACGACTAAAACAGCTTTAAAAAAAACTATGTATTTGAAATACTTACGTATTGAACTAAAATCAAAGGAACATCATCTGAGAAAACTGTGATTATCATTTACGATTAAAGTTATGTATTTACAATCGTGGTAAGTATTTGGTTCAGTCATTGTTTACTTTACACTGTTCATAAAATCAATGTACAGACCTACTCTGTGGCATGGCCTAATAAACGATTTATATTTACAATAAATAATTTAAATCTACAGTTTGAGATTATATTTCTAAACAAACAACGATAAAATAGAGAACGCTTAATCTCATCCTGGTAATTTTCCAGATCTACAAATACAAATATAAGTACAGTCATACTCATACAATAATTACTGTTCCCATCAGCCGGAGGTTTCTCTGGAACAGCTAATGATTGCACGTGTTCCCACACACGCTTCCGTGTGTGACAACCACTTTATTTTAACACATTGCTGGTTAAATATCAACCTTATTTCTATAATCGTAAGGAGAAAATAGTGGCAAAGAAAGTGGAATGGATTCTTAGTACACGCATTTCTCAAGGAAAGTTCAATTTGGAACGTCACAGTCAACTGTCTTTGTTGTTCGTTGTTCTTTTAATGCGTTCGAAACAAAAGAGCAGCAATAATGGTAATCGTTGTTTAAGAATAGGAATTTGTTTTTTAGTTTAGAAAAGTGGATAAGTCGTTTTGGTTGCCTCTTAAATCGCGATTCAGAAAGAAAAATACGTAATGGAAAATCAAACAAAAACTTTTGATGGATACTAAAGGATGAACCTTGTAATTATTAATTTTCCCTTAAAACTCCTAAAGTTCCTAGAATTAATTCTGCAAGAGAGGCACGACCGTCAGTCATGAGGAAATACGACTGAAAGAGAGAGAGAGAGAATGATTAATTTGTGAAATTTATTAAATTTGCTATTCGTGCTTTTTTATTTATTTGTTTTGTCAATTTGTTAAGTTACTAAAAATGATGACAAAGTCTCAATCTTGACCCAGTATATTTCCTTCTCGTTAATGTTGAAATATGACAAAACTGCTGATAAATCAGAGACCTGTATATTTAGGTAATACCTATACCTACGTAGGTACATATATGCATAATACAAAAATTGCTTCTAAAAGCAATATACATGGTGTAACATGCGTGAACTAAACATTTTAAATTGACTGTCGTATGTAGTATATACTTTAGCCCGCGGCTTTGCACGCGTTATATACATATGAATATAAACCTTCCTCTTAAATCTCTCAATCTGTTTAAAAATATGCATCCAAATCCGTTGTGTAGTTTTAAAGATCAAAGCTGCTCCACGTGTTAACGGAATGTGTCCGAAATGAGGCCCTTAGAAGAGATCTATTAATGACAACTTATGACAGTTACAATGTAGGACAATGTAGCAGCATTTTGGCCTTTCCATTGTCTGGAGATGCCAAAATGTTGCTACAACTATATAAATTTATTTTTAAGTAAGTACTAGCTACTAGCCATACGGGAGTGGCATAGTCAATGTATGACAAAACTCCTTTTAATAAATAAAGATAAAAAAAAAAAAAGATCTAAGCGAACATACATACTCGTACATTATGTACATACTGACAGACACGGTAAGCGACTTTATTTTATACTATGTAGTGATATTTCGCATTATTTCGAGATAAAAAGTGACCTATATATCACTCCTAAGACCTTATACTACCTACATACCAAAAATCATGACATTTATGTGATGCATTTAAAAAAAAACAGACAAAGAGATAATCATACAAAAGTTAGTACTATAGTAGCTGCTATTTTATCTATAGCAAGCTACAATAACGTGTTATAGTAGCTGCTATGTATGCTGTAGCAGGGGTCGGCGACCCGAGCCCCGGCCTTGCCCTTGACAGCCAAATCCGACCATTCCTCGCAGTACAGTACTTCACACTCGTCTTGAGTATAACTAGCGATTGTATGTGGTGATGCTCGGATTTTGAAAATACATAGTAATATAACCGTCTTCAAAAAAAGGTTATCAATTCTTCTGAAAGTTTTTTTTGTGAGTATGTAAATTATACCACTGTTTATGAACCGATTTTAAAAATCCTTTTTTTTAATTATTATGTGGTTTTCAAACAGCCCTAAAGGCGCATTACATATTATGGCTGAAGGCCTGATATGGCTGTCGTAGTGGTGAAAGGAAAAAGTAAGTTTCCATAAAAATAGTTTATAATTTTCATTTAAAGTAACGATATTGAGCACTTAGACCATATTTAGGCTTTTGTTAAAAATTAATTAAGCGCTTTTTATTTTGTACTAATTAAAAAAGTACCTATGTTTTTTTAATCAAAAATGGAAATACAAATAAAAGATAATCAGTGTAATAATTTAATTTGTATGATTGTTGTTAAACTCAATGTTGTATTTTGATTAATGAAAAAAACTATTCTTATTTTGTTTTTGGAATTTTATTACCTACATTTAATTTTTCCTTTGTCTTCCTTTAATCATTGTTGTAAATAAAGGTTATACGATATTTATACCATAATGTCTACCCTTCTTTATTTAAATAAATATAACAGACAGTCTCCCCAATCCGGTTTATATGTATGCAAGACTGAGTTACTAGTATGTTCACAGATCATCTGCGGCCGAGTTGAAACTTCGTGCCAGAATTTATTACCATCGCGTTACGAAATGAGTGTTATTTTATTCGAGGAAGGCTTTGTAACTTTAGAACACGTAACTTATCACACTAATATTAAATAGATAAAAAATGTTAGTCTACGCGTATTAAGCGTGTATGTGATGATGTATGTTTATGGTATCCTCATGTACATCTGTCTATCTACTATATTTTAAGCTAAGGTTGCCTGGAAGAGATCACTCAAGGTGATAAGGCCGCCCACTTGTACATTATTTTTAGTTTAAGTCCTTTTATTGTAATTCATTTATTTTGGTGTACAATAAAGATATATTGTATTGTATTGTATATTTTATTTAAATTTATACATAGGTATAAAGCTAAAGAGGGTCGAAAGTCGGTACATATGGAAAGTACTAAACTCAAAATGCTAAATGGAAAACCCCAGTAGTAAGATTTCCCGTATTATTATCGGCCCAAATATTTTCCGTATATATGCTAGACGTTGATATTCCTGTAGGTAAATTAATAAAATTATGGAATGCGCAAGGAACATGCAATTGTAAGGTAAGCGACGTATAATGAAGTAAATTGTTATACAATAACTTATAAAGATAAGTATATTTTATTCAATAATAAACAATATATACACTAATAAAACTAAATAATAGTATGTACATTTAACCTAAATTTAAAACATCTACATGTGGTATGGAGCCAAGAACGCTGGCTGCATTCCCACGCTGGATTGCTATAGAAATCCTTTGCGCAAGGAACCAGCCAGCGTTCTTGTCTCTTGTGATGTCATTCAACCTTTTATTTAATTTATAAAGATAGAGATAAAAACTATATTAACCTTATGACATCGCACCATATAGGGCAAGTCAGATTACATTTCCCCTTAAGTATTATTCTTAATGTGTAAACTTATGTACTTAATACTTATGTCACTACATATTTATTATTATAAAACCCTATTTTCAAATATTTAACAACTATTTTAAAATACACGAGAGAAGTTCAATTAAAGAGTTGAAATAAAAGAAATAAATAAAATAAAAAATATTTCAGGATATATCACACAACGCCAAAAAACAAATGAAGATTCTACTAGTGCTAGGTTCATAAATTCTTTTAGACTGTAAAATGGATTATCTTCAAAGTATTGTTTCAATGATTTCCTGAATTTCGTGGCAGACAATTCGATGACTTTGGTCGGAAGCTTATTAAACATACATATTTTGTTATACAATCCTTGTTTTTGTGCTATCACTAATCGGTTGCATGGTTTTCTAAAAAGTTCTGTTTTCTTATATAATATTTTGGGTTTGTAGCCAGTAGGAAAGCAGTACTTACATATAAGTTCCAGGATAAATTTTCATACAAATGTAAGTGAAATTTACACCATCCACTAAAAGTTCACTAGTATTATGTTTAGCTAAAAAAAAAACAAGCTGAAGATTTTTTTAAATTTTGATTCCTTAATAAAAAAAACAATAATTGTAATACAGCTTATTTTATTTAAAAAAAAGCTCTGTGCTGTGTGTGTTTTAAACCAAGAGGTTTAAAATCTTCAAGGCGGTCCTTTTTGACGCTTGATTTAATCTGATCTTGTTTTCATAATTTGGTCACAACCTTCCGAGAAATGTAAATTTTATATGTTACCAACTTTATAGCGATACGTGAGACTGCTTATACCAAGTAAACCTTTGACCTAAATATAAGGTTTTCTGATTTAAATACTCAGATATTAAAATTATGAAACCATCTTTTCCTAAACAAGCATTATTATTCATCCTAGACCATAACGCTGGCTTACCATCGGACAAATTTAAGTCAAACGTATAATTATTCATATCGATGAAAAAAAAATTATGAATTGATAAAACGCGTAATAAAAAGCTAATAGTATTAGTGTTTTCAAAAAATCTATTTGATTCCTTCATTCATAACATATTGTACCAATTTTATTCTATGACAGAGATATTTTGTCTACCATACCTACATAATTATACTTGGTACATATACTTCCTCGTTCGGGATCTTACTTGGCACGACGAGTTTTCATCGCTATTCAGCGAGGAAACGCTGCCAGTGTCCTGGGGACATTCAGTTCCGCGCGCGGGAAGTAGTGTTTTGTTCGTTGATCTGTCTGTTTGTTTCTATATTTTATTTTGACTCATAATTAATTTGACATAAATGTAAATGATGTTTGACATGTTGATATTGTGAATAAATTACAACTTGGTACACATAAATCGAAATACTAGGTAGTATTAATCATCTTATACTTAAGTGTTTATTATTTAGCAGAATGTATCTTGCTACGTCTGCAATTTGATCTCCAGAGCTAGAATGTGTTTGAAATAACATGTTTTAAGTCCGGAAAATACTAATTCTAAGGAAACGCAGCAATTTTATTGAAAATAGCAGTCAGGTTCTAGCAAATTGCTGGGGGGTTACACATGTCAAAACATTATTGATATTAAATCTTACTTTAACAATTTAAAAAAAAACGGTAAAAGAAGATTAAACATGTTCTTTTGCCAATAATATCTAGGCACGTTAAATGTTAAGATCTTTGGGCGGTTAGAAAACTCTCAACACCGGAGTTCGCTATATAGGTGACTGACTGATATAGTGATCTATCAACGCACAGCCCAAACCACTGGACGGATTGGGCTGAAATTTGGAATGAAAGTAGATGTTATGACGTAGGCATCCGCTTAGAAAGGATTTTTGGAAATGCCACTTTTAAAGGGGTGAAATAGGGGATGCAAGTTTTACTTCTTAATGCGAGCGAAGCCGCGAACACCCACTTGTAGTATTATTTGTTTCATAGTAACCTCTCCACGGGAAGTGAATCAAGGCGCAAGTAATGATTTCTAGATATTCCTTCCAACGACAACTGGCGAGAGAAATGTTCAAGATCCTTTCTACGAAGTTGGTTGTGGAAATATGACTTAGTATTACAGTGAGACCTTTGCCTTTAAGCTTCATCATCATCATCATCCACAGCCTTCTCTATCCCACTGCTGGGCATAGGCCTCTCTTTGAATGTGCCAACTGCGTCGATCTTGTGCATTATATTCTTTTGTTACCTTTAAGCCTAAGGCAACAAAATATCTGTAGAAAGTTTTAAGCACTTCATATGAAACAGTTCTGCTGATATTGAGAAGCCCCCATTAAAATGTAAATAAATAATTATTATAATAATAATAATAATAATTATTATATTAATAATAATAATAATTAAATAATAATTATTATTATAATAATTATTATAATTAATTATTTTCTCATAAATAGGAATCACCCTGACTCCTATTTATGAGAAATATGTCTTAAAGTTTATGAAATAGCCAAAAAAAGCAAAAATGTTGATTATTGTTTTATGAGCAAGATCAAGTTACTGTTAACAGTTACAAGTTATTTTGTCCCTAAATATTTAATGAGTATTTCTTCAAGTGGGTCTTTTTTACAATTTTTTTTTTAATTTACTTTAAATTTAAACTCACGCTACGTACTTCTTAATAATATAGGTAACGTTTTCTATTACGCACGTAGATTGTAGGTATATTGCTTATCCCATTTACTTTACAGCCAAGCCGTATCATAAACTCATACAAGTCGTCAGTAAATTAATATCTTGAGTACAAATTGTCGGCAGGAAGCGACAACGCACGCCATCACAATTAAATAGTCGCAAAGACACCGATAGCATGTCCTCTGTCATTACACGCACGCTAGATGACGTTAGATGATAGGTGGGGAGATACTGGACTATTTTATTACTGGTATAAGAAATATAAATATTCTATACATATATCATACATATTATACATGTGTATCATTATATAGAACTACATATTTCTCTAAAGTTTCATGGGCACTTGTTGCTATCATTATTATTCTTCTCATCTCATTAGCCGTATCCCTCATTACTGAGTGTTGTGGGTCCCCTCCAGAATTCATTCGTTGAGGGAGTTCTCTTGGGCAGATACATCGAGGTGGGTGCCCTGATCCTTCCACGGATGGCACATGTCCTTTTATTTTGTGTTTGAGGACCACAAAATAAAAGGACATGTGTCACACGTCGGTTTCCTGACAATGTTTTCAACTATAGACGAGTGCTAATCCATACTCAACTTGAAAAACAAGTCATCGGTAATAAAGCCAGGATTCGAACCGGTATCGCCAGATTGTAAGGCGGATGTTTCCCTTACCCAGCCACACTCGCTTCCTCACTCTTCTCAAAATAAGCACCATCTCCCAAACTATAACAAGTTTTTTCGAGAACCCAGTGCGTTTTAGGGATCCCACGATCGGAATTTGATGAGTAATGATAACTTACATTAGATTTCTGATTCACACGAAATAGATTAGATATTAGATTCCTTTGTTGTAAAAGTTATGAAAAATAAAAATCAAAGTGTGTGAATTTGACTGTTGATGGTTTTGAAGATTTAATTGAGTTTTAGGTTTTTTCCTTCAAAATTGGAAATTACGAATTTGGCCATCTAACTTTAATAGGTAAATTAATATTTTAGTGTTTCCCAGGCTCACTATACCTAGATAAGTTAGTTACGTAGTTAATACACTACTTACTAAAAAAGCTATCCCGAACAAAACGGCCTACATCGCCCCCTGAAAAATATATGGAGATTTCGTTTCGCCCAAATCTGTTCAGCCAAAACTCACAAACTTTCAAACAAATATTAAATTTAGTTTTCAATATCTCATTCACATAATATACAGCTTGTATGTATTATATGTACAACAGTTTTTATGAAATATATTTAGGCTACATAGGCTTAGGGTGAGTATATCTGCCCTGTGTCACGGCACTGGTCGCCAGTTCGGTTCCCGCGCACGTCACGCCACCTGAGTCTGCGGAGTCATCGGGCTAGTGGCTTCCTGCACTAGACGTGTTTATACAGGGACAGCTACTGGATCATCCTAGAATAAAAATATTGCAACACGTAGATTAAGACGTATTAATTACATTGTTTGAGGGACAGTCACAGGCAAGGCTATGAAAATGACATAAAGGACCTGTATTTTTAAATAAAAATGTAAAATTTTGCTTACAGAAGTAGATATACTTAGTAGGTATTAAATAAAATCAAGTGTTTGTTGGAAATGTTAGTATGTATATACCAATCTCATTCAACTCAATTTTATTCCTCTAAACGTCAAAACGACAAGTCTTGTGGTATATTGGTGTGGTAGTATAAGAATTTTATTTTATTTTATTTTATTTATCCCAAAACAACACAAGCTAAACTGGAACATCTATTAGCTATGGAATAAAGCATAATCTTTGAAACCATATCCAGTACTGCATCGGCGTAAACACTCCATCAAAGTCATGCAAATACTAACAAACCAACTCAACGGTTCATTCTAAATACCTATAGGCATAGACTAAGTATACTCAAGATACTTCAGTATACTTAGTCTATGCTATAGGTAATTATGCTAAGGCTTACAAGCTTACAACATTGTGTGGATTCAAACTGTTAAATATAACTTTTATTTTTTATTCGTTCTAGAGGGTGGGTGCCGTAGGGGTGAACTAGTTAATTGCATTTAATCATTATATTAGTTTGATTATAGTATAGATTAGTGGAATAGAGTTAGTGCTTTTTGCAGTCGTATATAAAGATATTGTTTTACAGGACACCCAAGCATTTAATCAAGAAGTCAGCTAAAGAGTCAGCAAAAGTGCGATCTGCACAAGAGAAACTGTTTTTAAAGGTGAACGGTGTTATTGCAATGTAAACATTCTAAACGATATTAAACTAAATAGAAAGTAGAATATTGAAAAATCTAAATTGATTAAATGCAGCGTCATGTCCTCATATGATTCTGTTACTACACCAAAAAGTAATGTTGAATTTTATTGAACTATACAGTGAGAATTTTATTGAAGTAAAATCGCTTTTACTTCAATCAGCTCAAGCAAAGCATTAGCTGGGGAGTCACCCCTGAGCACCCCTGACGGTTAGTGACAAGTGCGTCCAGGTGGGCGAATAATTTCACATGGGGTTAAGCCGGAATTACCCCTTATCCTAACGAATTTAGCCTATTGACTGGTGTGCAATTTTACATGTTTGTACATATTATTTATTTGATAATTTATCTATTTTCCCATATTCATATTGCTGTGTCGGTTGAATGCTTGAATTGCTGCTTAGTAACTAACGTCTTATCACAATAATGTATTTTATTAACCTACTTCATTTTATTTATTTGTTTTATTTTTGTAATGACTACAAAATCTGGTGGCTGAATAAAATTTGTAATAGCAATGAAACTAGGCAGTACAATGATCAACGTAAATTGTAACATAGAATAAGCAAGTAAGTCTATTACTAGGTTTCCTTTTGTAAACTAAAATACAAGAGACAGAAAATAAAAACTTACGACTAAACTTAAATTAAAAATGCAGAAAATGTGTATAAATTCACGTTTTGCTGACTAAGCAAAGGAATGAATATCACAAGATGGAATCGTAATCAATCAAAAGCGTTTACTACATTTATCTGTCTCGTATAAAACAGCAAGCCGTGTACAGCATTGCCACCTGCCGGCGACACGGTCGACGCTCACAAATTGCTGCCCACCACCAGAACGGCAGTCACCAGTCACCGTTGCAACACGAAATTGTCGCTCACAGTACCATAGCTAGCTACTAACTCTACCAAGCTACGTAGTGAATTGTGGAACGGGTCGAGGGTTTATTTAACAGGGGTAAATAAATAAATAAAATAATATTTATTTGATTTATTTTATTTTAAATTTAACAGGGGTATAGGCTGTTTGTCTGTTTGTTTGAACGGCAATCGTTAAGCCATGTCAGAGGCCCTTAGTGCGGCTAGATAAGCTCTCGACATCAGAGTTGGCCTCTCTCTTTCTATAAGAAAAAGACCAAATTAACAATTACATTAATTACAAAGTAGCCCCAGAAAAGGTCCTTACTGCATACAATTGCGAATTGTATAGTAAGCCAGACGGAGTGCCGACGTTTCCTGGGAGTTTTGCAAGCGATGCCATGCAATTGTCTTTGTACATTGTAATGTAATGGAATCAGATGCACTGATAGCTTGGATCTAAACTGGTATATATTATGCAAGATAAAGAGAAGTACTAAACTTATTAAATCATGATGAACAAACATGAGAAAGGAAAGTATTTAGCTACTAGTGGACGACCGCGGCTTCGCTTGCATTATTTCGGAATAAAATGTAACCTATGTAACTCCGAGGACCTTATACTACCTACATAACAAAAATCATGATGATCCGTTCAGCTGTTTTAGCATGATGTGCGTTTAAATAAACAGACAACAATTCTAAAAACTGCTGAAACTTGTCCTGTCATCGATTCAAAGTATACCCAAACATTTATTTTTTCGAATGCCTTCTATTTACAGATTTTTGACCCTCTATACCTTTATTACATGTATAGACAGATATATAAAGATATCAAATGGATATAAAAGAATATATGTGTACCAACGAAGTTCAACATTCTTATAAAATATTTCATAAATAGTTACAAATAAGCAAGTAAAATAATAAATACATACATTTATGAAAACTGCCTCCCTAACCAGAAGCAGTTTAGTCGTCAGTTTCTCGGAATGTTGCCAACATTATCGGTCGAATGATACAAATTTGCGTATTACAGGAGGAGACGTGTAATTGTATGTAAGGTGGCACTTATTCAGGGTTATTTTTAACCAACCTAAATAATTGTGGTACCTGCCATTAGAAAAAACAAGGTGATATCTTTGTTACATACAAAGCATTTGAAAGTAGAAGGTTTGTATTTGCTGTTTGAAATCTGTCCATGTTCTGAGAACTTGAGCCTCACTTGTTGCAAACACTGGCCGTTTTGGTATTGAGAAAAAAACATATATTCGGTCTATATTGCCACCTCTAGTGTCTTGTGTTTTGGAACCATCCAAAGCGCCTGTGACATAATATAAAGACTATTAATCAATTTGTGAAAACACATAGAGGTACCTAAGCGTTTGTACTGTTGCCTGTCATGTAACCCTGTACATACAGAGTAATTGCAAGTGGCCGTGTCTGCAAAGCGGCAGTTAGCGACAAGCGACGGAGCGTGTTCAGACCGACGTAGCAATTAATGCGATCAATTGGTCATCTAGTCCATTCAAAGCTACCTTGTATGACTTGGCTTAGTAGGTACCTTTGGTACTATGTTATTTGAAACGAGCGAGTGTCGCTGGGTGAAGCGTCCGCCTTACAATCTGACGTTCCCGGTTCTACCCTTCCTGGGAAGCCCGGCCTTACACCAATGACTTGTTTTTCAAGTTATGTGTGGATTGCACTCACTTAACGGCGAAGGAAATATCGTGAGGAAACCAAAAAGTTTGAGGACCACAAAAACTAAAGGACATGTGTCATCCGTGGGAGGATCTGGGTGCCCACCACGACGTGGATGACCACCCAAGAGAACTGCCACGACGAATTGTTTCTGAAGGAGAATCGTAACCCTCAGTCATAAGGAAATACGACTCAAAGAGAGAGATTTGAGACACATTTATTTTTGGTTGAAGAGGACCTGCAACAGCTCCATGCTAAGTATGCTAAGTTTATTTCCCTTGTTTGTCTGCATTGTTAGCTCATTTATTCTACAATCAATCAATTTACCAATACGTACGTTCTGAGTCATTATCTTGTGCGACCTTTCTATCCTGCGTTATAGAAGGACGACAGCATTATAACTAACTGGGGCACAATGTCCGCCGACAGATGTTTGTCATGAACCTGCGCGGGCGCATACACGCGACAATGCAGTTCTAAGACTAGTTGAGAAGACGAATTAGTTTTACCTCTATCTCTTGAGTCGTATTTCCACATGACTGAGGGTCGTGACTCCTTTCGAAGAATTACTTTGTTTGGAGAGTTCTATTGGGCAGATACACCGCGGTGGGCCAACTAATCCTTCAACGGAAGACACAATATGTCCTCAGATATTTGTGGTCCGCAAACATATCGGTTTCCTCACAATGTTTTGATTCACCGCTAAGCGAGTGCAAATTCACACATAGCGTGAAAATAAAAGTTATTGGTGTAGGACCGGATTCGATTTAAGGTGCGTCTGGATGAAAAGTAGACACTGGAACCGCTGAGCCATACTGGCGCATCCCGCCACCGATGCACAGATCTTCTTATCTTCACGTATATGGATGTTAAATAGATACTTGATGTGCAGCGATAAATGAATCATAATTTATGCGTGTGCAAGTCGCTGGCCAGCTGTATTGAGGACTTTGCCCCGAACTACTAATGACTGACCGATCACAACTTTATGCTAATATTTATATAGGTATGGATAGGTATTACTTCGTTATTAGGTACTCTGGCCTCGTAACATAGTCTTACGGCTACCACGAGGTCAGAGGATTCACATGTTATTGTACATTATTTACGTCAAATAAACGAATTTTGTATTTTTGTATGTGGTATATGTACATACAGGGTAGTAACTACTTGCTTAAAATCTTCTTACTGTATAAAACTAGTAAAAAATCTGCTATGTGCAAATAATACTCTGTATTTTGTGATAATACCTAATTTACTAAGCAATTCAAGCAGTCACATGACATCTTTATATATCTTGGAATGCTAGATAGTCTAGGTTAATAAAGAAATTTTATATACAATCGGTAGGTAAGAAAATTATAGTGGTTTGTAATCTATTTTGTTAAAATGTTTATTGAAAATACATAAAAATTAATTTATTGATAATTTCATAACTAATACAGTAAATGTATTTTAACATGCGAATAAATTACTTTTGAAACCTTTTTTCTATGAAAAGTTAATCAGAAGAGGTTTTATTATGAAATCTCAATAATATTGCTGAAATAAACGTAAAAAAAACAAAAAATACCTTTCAATTTGTAAACATCAAATTATTGTAACGATATGCGCGCGCGCAAGATTCTAGCCAACAAACACTGCGTGGCATCAATCACAAAGTTTTAAATTTAAAAGGACCTTGTTCATTACGTATGAAGCTCCGTGTGGTCGATTCCTATTGATTTGATAAACAATCAAACACATTCAATGCGTATGCGCACGGAATGTTCTTTTGAACTGAGTCCCAGGAGTATTTTTGTCACGTTTACTTTGATACAACTATTTTATTAAACTTTAAAGTCTAGTATACAATTAACAGCTGGTATTTCATTTTGTATGTTAATTACCACGACCACAACCAGAAGCTTAAACGTAATAGTGCTTATCAATATATTTTTATTAAGGACTGTATGGATAAATACTAGGCTCTATTTATATTCAATTAAATGCATTAATTATATAAATATTTACATAAAAAAATACCAATATATTTTTAATCAGATCCTTTTAAATTCATCTCCTCTCCATGTATGTTTATACAAAAATCAGTATGTGTGTGTTTATATATGTAGATATCTAGGTATGTATCTACATATTTACATATAGGTGTTGTTTTGTACATAATGTAATGTAGAAATAAATTTACTCATATAGTTGAGAAACAGTGATTATGAAAATTGTGTAAGTTGTATCGCGGCGCCGTCCTAGTCAAATTGAAGAGGCTGTTTGATGACTCCATAACCGCAACATAGTCGCTTGTAGGGTTGCACACGATCAAATACATCCAGCAAGGTGTTTCACAAATTTAGAAAGCTTTCATTCGACAACGAAACTAAGAGAGCTAGACACTACGGAAAAAGTTTTGTTTTTATTTCTTTTTTTCAGCAGCTACTTAAGTATACAACAAACAAGATGATTACAGAATACAGTACCCTTCATAAGGGTTTAGAGATATGAGGGGTTTCAGAGCCAGTTCTATTCCAGTACCGGTAAACTCCACTTTGGGGCACAGTGTCGCTTTTGCGGCTGTCACTCACGGTGCTCAAATCCCGTACTACTGTTGTGTAAAAAAATCAGCGAAATGTGAGTAGGTAACCCTGCACAAGCTAATCCCGCGCCTGTAGCAGCCTCTAGTTTATGAGCGAATGAAGCAATCCTGGCAAATTGCTTCCCATCCTTCATTAGAACCCAGACGAGGTTATTTTCACATATGCCTACTTATTTTGTAAGTAGGAATGTGTCTCATTTTGATCAGGAGGAGTATCACGATATCACTTTTAGTTTCTGAGGAAATCGTTGACAAACAAAATAAGTATACCTATGTACCGCCATAATATAATAACTATATAATCTTACTAGTGGGTGCTCGCGGCTTTGCTCACATTAAAAACTAAAACTTGCATCCCCCATTTCACCCCTTCAAATGTAACTTTTCCAAAAATCTTTCCTTTTCCACGACACAAGCGTTTGCTTAGTGTGGGGCTAGATGGCGCTGTGTGCAATGTCCCGGAATATTTCCTTAGCGAATGCCTACGTCATAACATCTACCTGCATGCCAAATTTCAGCCCAATCCGTCCAGTGGTTTGGGCTATGCGTTGATAGATCACTATATCAGTTAGTCAGTCAGTCACCTTTGAGTTTTATATACATAGAAGATGTAATTGGGAAACTCCCCCAATTAATCGATTTTCAGTCACAACTCTCAGTAATAAGGGGTAAGAAGGAGGAGCAATGTAATAAGGACGAAAGTTTGTGAGTGCTTGGGGAAGTACATATTACATAAGTAGATTGGATGTTGAAAGTTTGAAACTAAATTTAATTAATTTTGGCACGGAGATAACTAGATAGATATCTATATCCTTGTTTACGTAGAGAAAATATAATTACGCATCCCCGAGACAGATAAGAATTACACTTAGACCATAAAAAAAACTCGAACTTATGGTTCAGTTTCACCATACCAATTGCAATCAAATCACACGCATAGAAACCAAACTGATCATTTACTTTTTTAAGTTGGTGTAACAGAAAATAGCTACCAGTAAAAACCCTATTCCCAACACACGTCGAAGCCACATAATCACGAGACGGGGCTCGACACGTGAAGAAAGCCGAGCCCGCGGCCTGTAATTGTAGACCTGCCATAGCCTAGCTGGGATAGGATACATTGACATAGCACGGAGGGAACCAGATTGAATGCTTTCAGAATGCTTGTGGCTAAGGTACGGAGAATTGTAGTGAAGATGTATTTCTTACTAAAGTGGTTGTACACCCGAAGCTTCGCTTTTAGACATTATTTGACTTAATTTGGTTGTAATACCGGCTAGTACTTACGTGAAAAAAAAAACGACAATAATTCTGTCGAAAATTAGCTCGACATGTTTTGGAACACTGCGGGTCCCATCATCAGGAGGACGAGTCAGCACGCGCGTCCCGGTTAGCCAGCCAAGATCATAATTTTCCATGCCCAATCTTGAAGAATTTTACTAAGGATGGGTATAGATTTTTCTTTTAAAAGATTCACTTTCTAATCTATACTAATATTATAAAGCTGAAGAGTTTGTTTGTTTGTTTGTTTGAACGCGCTAATCTCAGGAACTACTGGTGCGAATTGAAAAATTATTTTTGTGTTTAATAGACCATTTATCGAGGAAGGCTTTCGGCTATAAAACATCACGCTGCAACTAATAGGAGCGAAGAAACAATGGAAAATGTGGAAAAAACGGGGAAAATTATTCATCTTTGAGGGCTTCGGTTGCGTGCGCTGCGAAAACGGTTCAAGATATCAAAAAAATATGTACGAAAGAATTATTTCTCTTAAAATAATCTAACGAAATGTCTGCAACAGTATATGTCTATCTTTTAAGGTTAACTCAATAAATCCGTTTTTATGGTAATAACTATTCCACGCGGACGAAGTCGCGGGAACCAGCTAGTGTTATCATAATTATGTATCATATTTGTTACAACCGAAATATTTAATAGATTACGCATCAAGAAAGCTGAGCCTGTGGCTACTGTTATTGTATACCTTCCAGCCTAGATTGGGTACATTGACACTGAGGGAAAAGAATGCTCGCGGCTAAGATACGGATAATTGAAGTAAAGGATTATTTCTTATAAGTCACTGATGTGGTTGTAGGTATACCTACTGCTTTACTGTTAACCACTGAATCCTTGGCTTGTTTATCTTTTTTCTGAATCTTAGTTTTGCTGAATTAGTTAAGCATTTTGTAGGTTTGTAAAGAATACGGAAGTATCCAGATGATCTCCATAGAAATGCATTTTTTTTTGTCAATCTAAGGCCCGACTTCGTTGACAGATTAGTTAGATCATCGAACACAAATATAGTATTGTTCCCTGCTGCCCGTCAGCTAGTTCCTAACTACCCACACATACATGTCAAAGGAATCAAATCTGAAATCCGACAAATCTTAAGTTGCGTTACCTTATCGAATACAAATACCTACTTCAGTCAGTATAGGTACACAAATATGGTAGGAATCAAAATCTGAAATCCGACAAAGTTATGAAAGAGCTCGGTTACAAGCGAGCACATCACGCCAAGCGCGAGCGAGCCCCGTAATGACAGCCAACCATCGCCATTAAATCCATTACTCCACATCATACCCCATAGACACCACAACTTAGAGAAAAACACGATTTATATTCACATGGTTGGTCAGAAATAAATGCTTGTTGATCGATCCGTCGGATCCGTCCCATCACAATACAAACTATACTTACATAAAGGAAAAGTTTGCGCTTACATTTTACCACCGAAGGGCCGTATTACGGAGTCGGAAAGGTTTAACTTGAAATTGAAAAGCCAATAATAGCAGCCCTTGGATCTTCTAAGTTTGGTGGATTGGTTATCCACAGCCATTGGTTAAAAGATGTCAAATTTGATGGTGATTAGCGTTTTCAAGTAGATAATTTCCGAAAGCTGGTCGCCGGACGTGACACCCACAAAAACGTCTTTATGGTCGTAGGTGGAACGTGATTATGGCTGTGATTTGTTGTGATTTCACCTAGATTTACACTGGTTTATATTAAGAGAAGCCTCAGTCTTACATCATCTATTCACCATTAAAGCCATTACCCCCTCCCGTCCGCAGTCACGTCGCAGCCAGAAATGGATTTGTCTTTGCAATAATGATTGCAGATTGCAGACCGCCTCAAAGAAAATTGGATTCGAGTAAACAGGATCTTGGGATAGGATCTGTTGCCCTTGGGGGGTCGATGCACCCTAGTTGAAGAGATTTATTTCTTGCGCTGCCTTAGTTTAGCTACCTCGATACTATGCAGGACTTGAGTCTTGATTACACTAAGTAAAACAATGATTGAAAAGGATGTATACCTTTCCTCAGGACGGGGACCAGTGGTGTACAAGAAAAAAGCCTATATTCAGTAGTGGACTATAGGCTGACGATGATGATGCTGATACTCTTTGTTAAAGTAGCTCGCGGGCCTGTAAGTCCAGAGTAGGTAAGCAAATTTATTTTAGGTAAGCTTATTTTGGAAATACTACGCAAAAAAACCATTTTTGATTCTACATGCATTTTGACAAAGGGCGACGAGCTTTTTGTGTGGAACAGCTGATTTTTTTCGCGAATTTTCAAAAGTCGTAAAACGAAAGTTGTTGCTTTTGGTGTACTAAACTAAATCTACCCTTAAAAGGTTATGCGTCACCACTAACCCTGTATGTATAGATATATAGGTATATATAGGTATATATATCTACATATATAGGTACTCGTATTGAGAACTACTTGAATGATAGTAAGCGACCAAAAAACTGGTTAGCCTTGAAACCTTATAGTATAACTTGATAAACTAGAGTAAAATAGGTACTTACACATATATAATAGAGACGAACGCAAGAATTTATTAGTTAGCTCATAAATCAATTCTAAGTACCGACTCGATATGAAATACGAGTTCTTGTTTTGATATTCGACCTTATTAGGTAGCTGTGTGTAGGTAGGTATATTAATGTTTCTATTTCGATTAGATACTCCACCTTTTTGAAATGTTTAGTTTAGTTAGATTAGTTAGGTTTTTGATTATTTAACTTAGGTTTTCTGCTAATTTAGGTTTTTATTATCCGATTTCATTAAGTTGTGTTAAAAGTTGACTAAAAAACTTAACAACATAATTTTATATTCCGTTACAGCACATGAAGAACTTGTTTTTTATAAACAAAAAATAATTAAAACAAGCACACTAATTCTAATTTGATAAGAGTACCTACTTTAAGCTAAAAGCAATGTTTTCTAGACAACTATTACCAATAATTACAAACTCTGACAAACTTATGACACCTCTCTTTGTGTCAAGACTAGATTATGAGGAAAAAAGATCACATATTACACAATTTTACTTACATCATAGAATAATAGTCTATATACCTACTTATCAACTTACGTATGTTACCAACTATTTATGTTTCCATATGACACATGCTAGCATTTCGAATTGTTGCTTTTCTTTTTATGTACTTGTGTATATAACGACTTAAGCAATGCCTACAAGATATTGTTTATTATTGTGGTATATCTAGCATACGTAAGAAACTTAAATTATAGGATTCATGTGGGCGAAATATGCAATATAGTCATAACATTATGCGTTTGGAAACACCGTTAGCTATACCCTATGTCCAGTACATGTTTGAACTATAGATTAGTTTAAGTAGTTACATGTTTTCCTGAATGAATGTATAATTGACTGGCCTGTTAGCTTAGTTGGTAGTGGCTCTGCTAATCTAGGGGTGCGGGTTCGATTCCCGCATGACACAAGTAATTATGAATTTTAAAATTTGTAACTATTTGTGTTAAGTCTGGTCGTTTGTATGTATAATAAGTATGTATTTACAAAAGAAAAGTATATATGTATTATATCCGTTATCTAGTACCCATGATACAAGCGTAAGCTTAGTATGGGACTAGATGGCGCTGTGTGATATGTCAAAAAAAAATAATTAATCAAGCAAATTCATAAAAGAGTTAGTTGAAACAGCATAAAAAGATTTTGCATTCCAATCCTATACATACCGTCTAACTCTAATAATCCAAGATATTGAATCAGGCGTTACTTTGCGGAAATCCATTGTAAATGAAACTCTGGAGAACTTTGTAGTGTTTTTCCGCTGAATCAGTTCCTTAACCGGCTACAAACAACCAACTTGGAGAGATCGTTTTTAGCGATAAGGCCGCCATTTGTGGCACAAGATTTAAATTTTCTCTTGTTTGTGTTGGGTTTTTTTTTATTTGTGTGTCCAATAAAGCATTAATCAATCAATTAATCAACTTGGTAGTTTCTCCATATATGTACCACCGCCACACCTCTCCTCCCTCCTCTCTCTCTTTCCTTTTATTTCTCCAAAGTTTCATCTATAATCCAATTCAAATATAACCCTGTACTAAACCGAACAATTCAAAACTAGCCTTTGATTTCAAACAGTCGGAAAATCTGACTGTTACAAATTGTAGTGTAGGTATTACTTTTATAACGAGTGTGAATCATGCGTAAGCGCATAAGTACAATAGCCGTGCTTAATGGCTATGTGAACCCGGAGTAATGACATGCCATGGACAAATATTATGTAGAATTACATACATATATATGTATATCTATGGGTAGTTGTAAGAGGCCCGACGGGCGGCATGAAAAACTCTCGACTCTCCTCAGTTCGGCATAATCATACGAACACAGAAAACAAAAGAAAGTACAAGGACTTATTAAGTAGTAATTAATACAGAATATTACATACTTTAAGAAGCAGACCGAGAGGCCGAAGTCCCATACGGTGGTCTGACCAAGTACCTAACGAAAGAGCTGGAGATAACAATAAATGTTGCGATGTACCAAGCAACAGGACGCAACAAATGGCGACAGCTAGTACACAGGATCAGAAGGAGTCACAATCCTCAGCAGTGAAGGATACCACTAAAAAGAAGAGAGAGAAGTATTCTGCACCTACTTTTATTTTATTCCTCATACGATCACAACGAAGTTATTTATGTTTGTATGCACTAGCAGTGCTCAGCAGTGTTACCTGCCTGCGTTTATCCGGAATAAAAAGTAGCGTAGGATGTGTTAATACAGTTATTCTACCTCCTTGATTTGGATTAAATTTGGTATAAAATTACTTAACACGGATTAACAAATTGACAATCCCTTTTTTCCTAAATTAGAGAAGGTTTAAAACCCTGTATTTTTACTTAGGTACATTCATTGACTACAAGTAAAATATCAATCAATAAATAAATACAATAAATTTCGTTTATTTACCGTTCAAAACTTAAAAGGTAGGTACGTTACAGATTACATATTAATATTTGATTGGGCTTAGAACCATCATGCATTATAATATACTTATAAAACTTAGGGTGAATTATAATGAGCAGTAAGAAAATGTAATATTCTTCAAATTCTCCATCGTCTTATACCTAAGCCCGTATGCATCACCAGCATAAAGCAGTCTTTATCATAAACGACGAAACAAGTCATAATTGTCAATCACAATAATGTATACACATAAGTACATCTGTATACAGTCCATAAAACCGTCAGACACATCATAAAGCAGTGCATATTTATACCAACTGCATATTAAACCACAACTTTGGCTGGTTTTTATACTAACTTGTTAATAATCTGTGGTACAAACCATGATAGCTAACTCTATACACTTCAGATGGCAGCACTTATACCACGTAATGGATTGGTCTCGTATTCGTTCTATGCACTTCTGAACGATTAATCCCACAAATTGTAGGATTTTTATTCTAAAAAGCAACATTTATGCAACTGTTTGGCTGTTAATCTCCGACATTGGTCCTAATACAGTAGACAGTAGAATATCTAAAGTATGGATAGGTTATTCACTTAGATATAAAAAAAGAGTTCTTTCAATTCATATCCTTGTCAAACCTTTTTAGTTTCCATTTTATCCGTCCTCAGAGGTTTTATGCCAGGGCTTAAAAGCGCGTAGAAACTTGACTGTAATCTATGACCGGTCTCTGGACTCAAAGTACAAACTAGTTCGTATTCTGCAGCCCTGGAGCATCGACCTCGAATATTTCACACATAAATCTTGCGACGCTCAGAGGCCTTAGTGTGGTTACAGTGAATCAGTTGGGGATTCATTTTTGAAAGAGTATATAATGTAATTCCAGTTTAATTGAAGAATTTTTGGGTTTTAATTTTAAATTTCACTGATATTGTTTAATATTTCACTTGTTAGTACATACACACATATATGCATTAGGTATAACTTAAAACACTTTACACAAATAATATTATTAAAAATATATACAAAATATATCCAAGCAACACATTCAAATAAACAATGTAGTTAGGTACTATGTTTAAGCGCCTATTTAATAATGCATATTTTGCATACTTATTCTTATTTATCTTAGTTCATTTGAGTGAGTAAAATTCTCAATTGCACTGATGTCACATACAAAATACATAGCTACCTTAAGAGTATTTTTTTAAGTATGCTGGAACTTACATTTCTTTATTTGAAGTAGACACGTACACGAAGTACACACGAATTCTACGGTAATTAAAGAGAATAAATACATTTGACTCCATGTCCTCACAATATGAATGTTATAAAGTAAGTAATATAAAATAAAACACAAATTAAATAAAAACGTTATTTATTTTCCAAATTCATTTCATTACAATAATCTAAATACTTAATCCAGATCAGACAATATTGTAGTCTGAACCACAATTCACACCGTGAATCACGTTTCCGTGCTAAGTCCGTGGTAAAGCGATGTCGAACAAATTACAGCGAGCTACGTTACCGAAGCGAAGCGACCGAGGGCCGCCATTACTGCTAATTGGTGACAATCAACCACTAGCGCTTTGTGTTGACGATATTTCTAAATGTTCGAATGAAATACCTACATGGAATTGCATTTGGACTGACTTTCGATCCAAATCCGATTTTACTTCAATACAACACCTACAATATGTATTAATTTATACTTACCTACAATATAAAACTTAAAAAGACAAGGTTACCTACTAACATAACTGCTAATTGGTGACAATCAACCACTAGCGCTTTGTGTTGACGATATTTCTAAATGTTCGAATGAAATACATGGAATTGCATTTTAACCGACTTTCGATCCAAATCTGATTTATTATTTTACTTCAATACAATACCTACAATATGTTTTACTACTAACTTATATAAAACTTAAAAAGATAAGTTTACTAACATTACTGCTAATTGGTGACAATCAACCACTAGCTTTGTGTTGACGATATTTCTAAATGTTGAAAAGGATATATTATGTTTTTTAGTCTTATTATCTGACTTTTGGCTTTATATCTGCATTTGTTCCGTTACTGTCTTATTACTAATACTATTTAGTGTAATGTGCATATTTTATGTAAAAGTTAAATATCGATATAATGCCGGTTTCTGGTCTATAATCTCGCTCCTTTAGTCCGACTTCGCGAATGAGTATAGTCAATTGTAGAATAAATAAATAACTTTAATGATGTAGGGACATTTACTAAGCAAATAGTAATATTTAGTTGAAGATTCATATTTCTATACATTTCTATTATATTTCTATATAAATAATAGGTCTTTACCTATGAAATTGCCGTTTTTTTCTTACCTTTTTATCTGTTTGTAACTTTTACGTACAGCTATATTTTTTCCAAATACAATTTTTATTGTATCAATTGTTGAATTATGTACCGGTTAGATAAAAAAAATAATATTACTAGTGCATATTACTTATAGGGAAGTCATTGAAAACACCTCTTTCAATGTGTCGTCGGTTTCACTACTTTAACTAGGTATATTTATATCATATACTCTGTTTTTGAGAAATTGATATAGGTACGCAGTGCATAGCTTTTTTCCATCTAACAATAGTTATCAATTGCATCAATCTGTTTAGACATTTCCATACAAACATTCATTTTTCTCAATTTCGTCATACAAATCGGCAATTTCATTAGGTAAATATAAAATTCTAAATTAAAATTCACATAGATGTTGTAGGTATAACTTTATTCTTTATCAAGGATTAATACATATCGCTATTTATATTTAAACTAAGAGAAGTGCTTATGTCAGTACATGTCCATACGGGAGTGGCATAGCCATTATTTGAATAAATCCTTTTTAATAACATATTTAATAGAGTAGAATAGAAATCACTTAGTTCGGAATTACATCCAAAATGTAAAATAACGGTACAGTTAAATGTCTTTCTTTTTAATAAATACCTGTTTAATCTAACTTTCTTTTACCATACTTCCAAACTTACCTCCACGAACAAGGCTGAACGAATCGTATCTTTTGTTGCAGTCGAAACAGCATATGGAGTTTCCAGTTTATGAATATTGAAGAGTACCGGTCAGGAAGTGCGTCCCCTTTGCAAGCACCCTTGCAGAGGGAGCCACTTTACGAGCTGTATTCTGTTTTTAGCATTCGTTTCGTGTTTTTACAATATGAACGTGGCCTTTTTTGATGGACAAGCTCTCGTTTTACTGCAATGTTATGTTTATAACTAAGATGGAAGTCGAATCTGTAAAACTATTTAGTGCAGACATGTGAATGTTGTAATAGTGGTATTAATATGAACACAATTGATTTAAAAATATCCGGTCGGGAACTACGTTTTAATAAGATTTTTATAACTAGACAGGCCGATGAAATCTTTACAAATAGAGCTGATAAATTGGTACATTGTAAAAGTCGCAAATTTCAAACTATTCACGCTGTCGTTAAACTTTATCAAGCCCTCGCATGTTACGAATGAAGCAAAATGTATGGGATTTACAATTTGCTCGCTCGATAAGGCAATAGTACTTTGTGGCTCGCCGTGACGCCCTTATCAAAGATCGGATTGTTACTTTATTTTCCTTTTGTAATCGATATAAGATGCCTTTTCCGCGTTTTCCATTCAAAGTTTTGGTGCACGAAGAATGATTAGTCAATCGTTATTTGTATAATAATTAGTTAATTATTCTTCTTCCTCAATAGTTTTTTCCTACTGCTGAACATAGGTCACTCTTATTACATGTTAGTAATGTGAATACTGTGCCACTCTTGTCCAGGTTCAAGCCAAATGCATCCTGCAGAGTACAAGCCTCTCCCTCATAAGTCAATACTCCCTGCTTTAAACTTTTTTGCCCACGAGTTGCTTCCAAACACATTGCTGTCGACCACTATTACTTGTAATTATTATTAATTTCCATTATTCATACAAGTAGCCACACTCTTTTAACATTAACTTTTCGTATCTTCAGTTACATTACAACGGATCTTCAGAAATAAAGCGGACTGAATTTTTAAATTTACTTAGCATTCACGCATCAACTAATTAGCAAAGCGTCCTTTCTATTCGCTTCCTATTTCAAATTACTGAGGGTCGTGACTCCCTTAGATCGATCTATTATGAACAATACTTCACCTTTGAACTGTCTTCCATTCTAGTGGGCTACATCATAAGTTGTTGGTTGGACTCAAGAACGGTGCGACCCTGTACCTTACCTATAGCCTGTATTCTGTGCTACAGCACAATAAAGCAGTTACGTACCTATATAGGAATCTATACATAGATTGCTTTGCAACGGTTACAAAAAGGCGTTAAAGCTTCAATCATTAGTTTTTGAACTCGAGAACGGTGCGATCCTGTGCCTCACCTATAATTCAGATCAGAATAAAGAAGTACTCCTCATACATACCTATAGAAGAATCCATGCACAGATCGTCGCAACGGTTACAAAAAGGCGTTAGAGCTCTGCTTTGTTCCATACACCGCTATAGTGTGTGAGCAGTTTGAATTGAACAAAGGGAGCCCCAGGTTGGCTCGGTTCCCTCGCACGTTCGCACGGCCCAGCGCCGCACGCGGAAGCGTCAGTTCACGCCACAAAAACAGACTCGACGTGAGCACTGAGCACGCAGAATGCGCATACAATGCCATAAGCCTTCTTCATGGGAACTGTCATGCCGCATACTTCAACCAGACTTCAACATACTCGACAACATCATATCTCCTAGGGATGAGGTCGTTGCTTCAACTGTTTCAACGTTTATCATGCCTCTAGAGCAGGTAGGGTCGATGTCCGCCATTTAACACTCGACAAAAATCACACCTCACATCCAGGCACGTTTTCAGAGTGCGAATTGTGCAGTTTGCTCGTTTTGTCAACTCAGGTTTGAGTTGGCAATTTGCTGTTGTATGTACTTTGTTATCGGATAGACATGGATTATGCAATCAATGAACCGTGGACCTATTTTGATATAAGGAAAATACTCAGTCAAGGTCTAAGGATAAGTATGTTTTTACTACATACGAGTATCGGTTCCTAGAACGGATACCTGATTGTTTTCCTCCACGCTCGAGAAAAATGCCACCAACCGTGGGACTATTCTAGGCCATTATAAATTCGACCTCAGCCGGTAACTACTAGTTAATTATGACAGTTACGAGTGTAACTTCACGGTACAAGACCATATTACATGCGGTAACAGCTTTATTGCACACAAAAAGCTCAGAATTAAACGCTATCTCGTTAATTAATTGTGAGATACGACGTTCAGAGTGTTCGTGGAATCATAACCGGTTGCATTTGGTCGTAATAAATTCTATGAAAGCGTAGCAGCGTCAAGTAACTGACCCAAATGTTATCACTTTCAATTCAACAAAGCTTGGCAGGCGAGCTGGGCCTTACATAATTACGTGGTTTTTTTTCGTTGGGCTCTTTCTACCTGAAGGCGGGTACCTGGCCCACTACTCGCTACCCGGAACTCTATTAAGCAACTCCACGAGGCATAAAAAACACGAATAACAGACAACCGATTCTCTTGACGGACAGAGGGTAATTTGCTCCGGACGATCTTTTGTAAAATTACTTTGTCCGCTTCGAAAGAGCGTCCATTTAGGGGGGCATTAAGTGAAGCCCTCTTGGAAAGGTCTAGAAGATTTCTTTGAGTAATATTATTAAACCTGTATCTGCATTGGCTTCGATGCGTTGCTCAAGAAACACGATCACGGTGCATACGTTCCTCTAACCGCAAAATGATATTGAAGTCGTAAGTTGAAGGATGAATGTTTATGAAATACTGCATGTTGCGGACCGCTTTATGCCTTTAGAATCGCGTGGCAACAGAAATTGCTGGCTGTTATTATCAAGGTTACATCTGTGAACGTAGCTGAGAACGAGCATAACTATTTAAATGTATGAAACATTTGAATTTTAGATCCTCGTTTTGAAGTTTGATCAATAGCCTGTGCTATGTAATTTATATTATTTATTTGCATGTATGCTAAAAATGAATTGTCTACTGTAGTTTTAAGGAAAATGTTGAGCAAAATTGACATTACTTTTTATATTTAACTTGAGAACTGTAATCATTTAATTTTGCAATCGGGTGACATTGATTTGATTCGCCCAGTAATTAATGGAGGTAGTTTAATAAACGGAATATCTATAGACCTTTTGATAGGCCATTTCCAGGGTCATAAACGGTTACAAGTCACCGGCAATTCAGTATCTAGGCCTCCACAAAGCTACATTTATTGTATAATATTCCGCGAAACGTATCTACTATTCATGCAAATAAGAGTGGGTTTTACGTGTTAACTTGGCAGTTACTGTAACCTTGACGAGATTGTAGTAACAATATCTGAGATACTGCCGACAAAGAGCCAGGTACATTATGTATATACCTATATCGGTAGAATTTGCATTACAAACGGTTCCAAGTATGGTGTTCGGTGAACTTTAGAAATGCTAAAATTGATTAGCAAACGTTTGGAATAAGCGAATGTTGTATTGAGGCGCTAGAGGCGCGGGGCGGAGGGGGAAGGTTGTCGGCCCCGTGACGTCACGCTGGCCACTCGGGACCGCCACAATGGGCTTTCTCAGAAGGAGCAGATGCGACTGCGCCGCTATCTGCCGCCGCCCCGCCCCGCGCCGCACGTGAGCACGGACACAGGCTCCTCGCGACGAGCGTGTCTATTCAACTCACCGGCTCCACGGAAACCTTGACCGATCATCATAAAAACTTACTCTATGGCGATGACGACAACCACGACAAAAACTCACTCGTGTAACCGATCGGTAACCGGCGCGAAGTGTATCTAAACGACATTTTTGAGCAGCGTCAGGCGACCGGCAGGTAGTCAGGCCGTCGTACCTGCTCAACGTATCATTACACTAATGATACCCGTCCGCGCCGAGTAGTCGCCGTCACGAGCGCCGCTCCCCGTCGAAACTCGCAACTTCCATGGATGAGTGTGGATCTAGTCATGATGTGTATAAAACATGCACTAAACCTCCACTCATCGAAAGAAATTGACCTTCCGTCGACCGCCGCTTCTCGGAACCGGAGAACGTCGCACTGCACGCACTGATCGTTAGCGATGTCACGTCCTACCACTGAACGGTTCGCGACCACGTTGGAATATTTTTTGTATTTATTGAGAAAATGCACGCGAGCGATGGACGGGCGCGTGCGCACGGCTCGCGCGTTCACTACGAAATAAACGGTCGAGATTTCAAATCTGGAAGCGTAGACGCTGCGCGAGCGCCGCGCGGAGCGGCGGCGCCGGCCAATGGGAGCTCTGCGCGCGCAAACCGTGACGTGGGGGAGGGGGAGGGGGGACGCCCGCGCCCGCTCCGATAACATCTTTTTACAAGAAGGTTATATTCTTTCTTTCCTACTCGGGCGTCCGTTCAACCGCCGAGCGAGCGGCGGAAGTGAAGCGACCGCGCGCGTAAACTACAGCCACGACGCTTGCTCACACCGACACTCACATGAATGAAATATAAAATGCAAATTGCAACGCAGCCGCGTACGATATACAATATACATATAAACAGACAACGGAAAATACGCGCCAGTTATACGTAGGTAGTATAGGGATAATTTATTAGGTAACTTTTGTAACGAACGCGAATTTGTAACGGCTAAAGATGTTACTTTAAATCTATAAAGATTACATGCGAATTTGCATATACTAAGTATGAGCTACGCTACATGGTGTTCTAACAACAGGATATCAGTCTAGCTGAGCCAGAACCAGTTATTTTTTACCACTGAATCACACCCTTTTTGGCGCCCCCTCGGCAAGAAATAAGCGGCGAGTGTAAAGATCAATGGTTATTATTTCGAGTAGAACCGAACCTTTAAGCCAGCAAGAAGCTAGCACAGGCAATGCAAAACAAAATTATTGAAAGATTTCGTTTATGTTTTATGAACAAGTATATGTAAGTATCAATTTGTGTTACTAAACAGTGAGGCCACTGTGACCAGTCTTGGAGTTTTATTCATAAGAGAAGATAAAGGTTGTTACAGAAACATACACGTCTAAGTATTTTTGATACGCATCTGTACTCATGCTTACAGAAGCATAATTGATAATGATCATATATAATTAGGAGAGTACTGTACTACGAAACAAAGCGAGACGCAGGACGTTCGCCGACATGTAAGCAAAATTATGGTTTGATCATGACATATGTATGTACCTAAAAGTAAGTTCGTATAAGAGTGGCTAATTACTCTGGTACCTATCGAGAGTTTCTAAACTGCCCTAGGGCCTTTGGCGTGGCTTAACGACTACTGTGCTATGACAAGTAATATCGGAAATTAGATTTTAACGATCATGATGTACCTACATACCATATATTAACAGTGTCGTACTCAAAGGCTTAAATCGGAACCATATTAGGTAATAGCATCAGATTTTCTACTTGTCTTTTAATACGTTTTGCACTTGCCCGGTCATTTATTTGCACGCAAACATAAACCTACGTCGATATTTATCACCTTTGTAGTTCCAAAAAATATATACTTAATTATATCACTTCAAAGAAGCTACTTAAAAATTAAACCAATTTCAGAGGCCGTACGGGCATTCATTAATGTGTGGATGTCCAAATCTCAAGACAAAACAACTATTCTGATGATATGTGTACTATTAAATAATTTTAAGACAGGTTAAAACAAAACCAATCAAAATCTAAACCATCCAACAAAATTGAAATAATAACTCATGTCCGTTTTCTACATATTATATGACCACGGCTTCGCTCGCTATATATCGGGTCCGGATAAAAGGCAGATTTACCAGAAATACATATTACCATCATACCAAAAGTCCTTATCTCTCTTCATTCCATTGCGACGTGAAAGAGGAACAAACAGGTTTACTTACAAACACTATATGGTTGCCTGGAAGAGATCGCTTTTAGCGATAAGGCCGCCACTTGTGGCACTAGTATAAGCTATGTTTAATATGTTTCTTTGTATTTTATTTTGATTTCGTGATTCTATCTATCTATCTATATATAAATATATCTTTATAAATAAAAATGAATTGTTGTTCGTTAGTCTGATTAAAACTCGAGAACGGCTGAACGGATTTATCTTATCTTAGTCTTGAAATGTTCGTAAAGGTCTAGGGAAGGTTTAAAAGGAAAAAAAAAAGTTTATGTCGCAGTACGAAGTCTGCCGGGACAGCTAGTCATTTATAAATATTCATCTCTATCGTACGAGCAGGTACGACTCCTTAACTAAGTTGCAGAAACAGTTTTTAAATTTTAAAACCATATCAACAAATAAACTTAAATTTATAGAATTTGCGAACATAATATTTAGCATAATCTTCTTCTTCGTATAATAGTGACCAACTCTGGCGTCGAAAGTTTAAAAACCGTCTTAAGTTTCGGTTTTAGGCCTCTAACAACAATTAAGGAATGCCGTCATTTTAATTTAATAAATCACCACTAACTTTAATGAGCCTTTAAAAAAGCTTACACACACAAGAAATCTTACAATTTTCAGTAAAATTATAAAAAGACGTAATATTTATCAATAAAGAGTTTATTGAAATCTTATTATTACTTATAACAAACAACAGGCAAGTAGGCCTTTTCTTAATTATCTAGTTACTTATCAATGGAGAAATCCCTGAATTAAAACACAATAAAATAACTTTGTTAGTAAGTCGGGCAGTAGATTTATATTAACAAAACTAGGCGCGGGTAAAATTAAAAAGTTCTGACTGTTAGTTTCTGACTAAAAGAACGTGACAGAAATGCTGCCATCACACAATATCAAGTGTAGATTCGATCGAGACATGTTCTTCAAGATATAGATGTCGAGATTATGCACATGCAGTAGTTCTGTTAATAACATAATTTATCTTAAAGCTCTTGCTACTTACAAACTGTTGTAAAGTTAGACTCAAAAACTAAGTAAGATAGACTGGTGGTTTGTATATCAAATTGTTCCACTAGTACTAGCACTGTAGTACTTGTCCAATTTCTATGCCTTTTTCTTGATGATTACACTGTTGTGGTCACGAAAATAAAAAGTAATCTATGTAAGTAATAAACTTATGTTTCAATTCAATAAATCGTAACAACAATTATTAATGTAGAAACGCTGCCCTCTGGTAGTGGGCTGGAGCACTTAGATTATCTTTAGGCTTTTCTAAAGATTATCTAAGTGCCCCTTTTTGTAGTAGTTAGAAGTAGTATGTTTAGTTTTTCTTCCCTTGTTTTTATATTTTATTAATGTAGAAAGAAATTAAGCCCTGCCATATGCAATTTACATTTTTAGATAGTTTTATTTATATATTTTTACATTGATATCTTCGAGACATTTTGTAGTTAGTAGTATAATTACAAAATGCAATGGGTAACATGGCAATGACACTTTCAAGACACTTTATAATTAGAACGAGTTTATAGTCTATGGTACTAAAAAAGGAGTTCTGCAGGGGAGTCACGACCCTCAGTCATGAGGAAATACGACTCGAGAGAGAGTACTAAAAAGACATGCTAGATCTACTTATACTCGTACATACTACGGGTTGTTATTGGCCATGATGACAGTGCAGCCCAGGTCTGTGAGCTGCATGAGCTCGGCGCCGCCCTCCAGCAGGCGGTGGCTGCACACTGACAGCTTCTCACTCATCACGCACTTCTGCTTGTTGGTGAGTTGGCCCGCGCTCACTACCACCGCGCTGAGCTGCTCCAGCAGCTGGGACGCTGAGTACGCGTCCATTAGGAATCTGAGGATGAATAAATGTATTAAATAAATAAAAACTTTATTTCTGATTCTTTAGCACCCAAATTACACAATTTCAATCTATCTAAATATATAAAACTCAAAGGTGACTGACTGATTGACTGACTGACTGATATAGGGATCTATCAACGCACAGCCCAAACCACTGAACGGATTGGGCTGAAGGTAGATGTTATGACGTAGGCATCCTCTAAGAAATGATTTTTGAAAATACCACTTTTAAAGGGGTAAAATAGGGGATGGAAGTTTTACTTTTTAATGCGAGCGAAGCCGCGAGCACTCACTAGTTAATTAAAAGTCGTAATAAATTTAAATAATTAATGAAAACCAAATAAACAATAAATGTCAGATAATAATGAAAAATTTACGAAAATCCACACAGCGCCAGCTAGTCTCAATCACTTTTGTGGTATGTAAATATATCTGTATCATTTTACTTATATATAAAAGGACAGTCTGTGTGTGTGTGTGTGTATGATGGTTACTTCTTCAAACTCAAATGGCTGAACCATAGAAATAAATTAATAATGGCTGAACTGATTTGGACACAAAAGCATTTTTATTTTATTATTTTACAACTAATCATTAAAATTGAATTAAGTATAGTTTTTATATTATGTCTAATTTGCACACCAGTAATGGTTGAGATGTATGACACTAATATTTGATTTTTTTATCACCTACCATCATGTAACACAACTACATCTTGCAAATAAATGAATCTTAATCTTTATTATATAGGTGACTTTTTGCTAGTCAAGTGTTGTTCCTCTTGTATATCACAAGTGACATTGTGATTTCGGGTAAAGTACTTACTTTTCAACAAACTTTTCCAATTCACTGTAGTTCTTCACATTCAGGAACTCATCCACCAATTTCTCTGGAACCAGCCCAGTCACCTGGAAAATATAGATATTTCATATGACTAATAGAAAAAAGTATGAATGAATTAACTAATGAACGATTTATTGTCTGGCAATTAAGTATATACAGGGTTTAACTTACAGAGCTTTGTCATGTTTGTGATATGATTTCTCTAGTTGCCTATTTGGGCTCACAGCCTGTGTTTAGTACTACTAATAGACTTTATCATTATCATTTAACACTAATAAATGAAAACCTTATCTTATATAGGTGAGCCAAATTCAAAGTGTTAATATACTAGTTAATATAATATCTTCTAGGTAAGTGTGTTACAACCCTAGGCTGCAGCAATGCTTAACGTCAGGCAGGCTGTAGTCAAACGTAAACCTATACCACGTAAAAAAAATACTATACAGATTTCTTGAAAATCATAAGTCACTTTGACATGATTCTTTTTATATCTGCTTGCCTACAAATTATATATTTTTTCCTAAATAACCATATTTTTTTCTTGTAGCATTGTCAATTACAACAAGCCCCTCTCACCTCAATAAGACCCTCGGCAGTGATCTTGCCCAGCAGTCGCTGACAGCACTGCATGGCTGTGAGAGCTCGGCGCAGGTCCCCCTCGCAGGTGTCTACTGCTTGATGTAGTACCTCTCCATTACCCACGTCTACACCTTCCGCTTCACAGATCTCACGTAATCTGGGGAGAGAGATAGAATAGTTTATATGTAATAGGATTGCCTAAAACACCAGTTACTTAACAAGACTGTTCGACTACTTTTGTACAATACTTTCAAAAATATTTTCATGGAGCCCTCAAAGTTTCTTTGACAAACAAAGTTTTTAATGAATACAATAATAAGACTCATGTATGTACTTAGGAGTTGACAGGAGCTTTAGTGAAGATGAAGGAGTTTGATTGGGTTTTGTGTGGGCTGAAATTATTACCAAAGGAAGAATACCCAGGAATGAAAATACACTTAGTATTCAATGGGGTCTTCTGAAGTGGGTTCTAATTATATAATGTATCAAAGGATATGATGGCTATTGTATTGTACACAACAGACACAATAATCTAGCCCCTATACAGCTAAAATAATTGTAATTTTATTTTAATTTTAATTGGTAAAAAGTTTTTTTTTTACTGGTATGTTTGACGAGACATGATTGATGCCAACTCTTATTATTAAAATAAGTTTGTTGTAATTCTCAATGTTAATAAAGATATCTATCTATCAATATAAAAAGCTGATAGCGGTAGTAGGTGGCCTTATCATGTAATATATTGATAAATATGTACCTCTTAATAACATTATCTCTAGCCAGCGGCTTGAATCTGAACTTGGAGCATCTGCTAGTGATTGGTGGGATGATCCTCGACACATAGTTACAGATGAGGCAGAAGCGAGTGGTCCTCGTCTCCCGCTCCATGGTCCTTCTCAAGGCAGCCTGTGCTGCGGTGGTCATGGAGTCCGCTTCATCGAGGATCACTAGCTTGTATGGCGGGCATGGTCTGCCACTGGAAATTTAAAAAATAAATTTGTATATTTTTAATCTTGATAGGCTCACATTGACTACAACTCACATGATGTTAAATAGCTTTGTAAGCATTGTAGGATCCAGCATGCTTGCCAAGATGTATCTGGTTCATTCTCAAGCTCATGATTTAGAATAATGAATACCTATGCAACTCCAAAAATTATATAGAGGAACTTACTCTGGTCTTGTGCTGCTCACTGTTAGTTGTGCAAAGGATTTAACTTTGTCTCTGATAACTTGAATGCCTCTCTCGTCAGACGCATTGAGTTCCAGTACTCTATCCCGTGTAATATCACCGAAGAGCTGCCTAGCGGCAGCAAGGATGGCACTTGTTTTACCGGTTCCCGGCGGCCCGTAGAACAAGAGATGGGGCAAATCTCCGCCCGATAAACATTCCCGCAATACTTGTACAACTTCTCCTTGGTCCACTATATCATCGATAGTCTTTGGACGGCTAGAAAATAACAATACAAATTAGAATTGTGAAGGAAAGCTGAAGTTTTTGAATTATGGGAACACTTACTATTTTTCGACCCATGGTGCCGGTGGTTTCTTTTTAGTGGCGGTTTTTGCTCCAGATGAAGAAGGCTTATCAGACGCTGAGATTTTACCAGTCTTGAGAAAAGCTTGCATGGTTATGGTAGTGCAATTTTGAATTGATATAAATTATAAATGCCGAATACAATACAATGAAAACAAATCACGCACATTTACGGATGCGCGCGCTGTTAGTGTCAGAAAATTTAACAGTGATAATGACATATATCTTCTAACTTTTTTACGTAGCTATAGAGATAAGACTTTTGAGTTCGAGGCGATAATCGAGTTATATCCGGAAATTATCGGTTAATGTTTATAGGCACTTCACTAATTAAAAAAAATAACTGTCAATGTCAAAAGTGTCAAAGTATTGAAGTTTTCGGACCAGTTATTTTCACGCAGTCGCGAATGAACATGTTCATAACAACGTTCATTTTGTTCATTCTAAACAGACAACAAATATACGGTTTAGTTCATTCTATCAAGAAATCAATGAAAATATTTGTCATCTGTACTACTATTTCCGTAGATGTCGAAAAACTCGAATACTTGTCTTTAATTTGATTGAACGCTAATATTTTCTGTATTCTGGCAATATCCCTTTTCTTTGAAAAAATATAAAATTTTCTGTGTGTGAGTAGAAATTCTGTCAATGTGTTTAGGTTTTTATCAATGTAGTAAACTGCGTGAAGCCATGGAATAAGTAATAGTTTGTTTGTTTTGGCTATTCTCACGCAGTACCAATCTGGCGAGAGCTATCGTACCTGCTTACTTATTTAAAAACAGGTGTCTAGATCTACTGGGTGCTTGTTTGCTTGTAGGAGCGTTTAAAATTTTCTTAATTTTTGTGTACGGATAGGATATCGTGTACATACACGATTTCGTTTTGGATTTATTTTGGTTTGGTTACGCCATCTTTATTCTCAACTCGAACGCGTAGGTTAGGTATCATTTTCTAACTAGTCTGCGTTACAAAATCAATTTGGAACCTGATGCAGCGATATAATGAATGAAAATACCAATTTATCCATGGTAATGCTTATCACCAGGGAGCTTATCACGCGTTGTTAGGTTTCGTGTGGTTCAGTACATAACTGCTGTAGGTATTGAGTTGTACCTATATCAACTCATCAGAAATTACTTTCTGTTCCTCTTCAAATAACCTCAAAGAAGGCAAGGATGGTGGCTAAACGATAAAAGTGTATATAGCACTGGTAAGTACTTACTTAGGTACAACTATTATATGCTATGTTCAAGCAGAATCTACTAGAATCTGCTAATAATGATGACCACTTCTAACCCTTTCTTTTAGTCAGTTCTTGCCATTCTGTATGTAGCCAACAATGTCATCAAGAATGAGATCATTTACAATGTTTTATTTTCTTTTGCTAAAATTTAGGTTTGTTCTACATAAATAACTTTGAGTCTAATAGATAGCTTCTACCTTCATGTAGGTACATAGTTAGTCCACCAAAGCAGAGCAGAAAAACTAGGAAAAATAAACCAACTAGCATTGATGACAGGCAGAATTTTATTTGATAAACTCCTTAGGTACCTATCTTGTTTACTTCAAATGAAACATTACTTATTTAGTACAGAATAATGTCACTCTAAGGAAACTTGAAAATCCATGGAAGCCTGCTTCTAGTGTAACTGTGTCTCACTATCTATACCTACTGATGTTCCTGCATGACTTTGAACATTCTCCAGCTCACCTCAACTTTCAAGAGAGTTTTTTTCTTAGAATTTTGAGAACAATAGTGGACTGATTATCTAATTTATTAATTTTTATTCAAGTATGTATATACTTATTATTTATCTAATAAAGTGTTCTCATAAACTAATATCTTAATCTTGATTGTTTTTTTAACCTAATTATAATTTTCTAATAATCTTTTTTAAAGTAAATAAGTAACTATTTATATACCTACAGTTGTGGACTGTGCCCAGGGGTAGGTTTAAAACACAGAATGAATCTCCATAACTAGACTTTTTTTCATAATCTGTAACTTTGCAATTAAATAGGTAGGTAGATAACCAACAATTAGATTGCAATTAAATTGATATGGTAAATAAATGGAATGGATGATGTGATCTTGGCTTCTTCGAGAACTTTCCCTTTGCCTGGTCACATCACCTGGAAATAAATGCATAGTTAGATGCTGTATCAATTTTGGTTGAATTTGGTAAACCAAGGGATGTCTTTTATGTTATTTTTTATCGCAACATTTGAAGGTAACTATAGTACCTACTTACCTAAGCTTATATAATAGACATTTCCAAAGATGTTATTCAAATAACTGTAAATTAGACATACCTACTTAATTGTATGCCCAAGTAGGACTTTTTAACATTAAAGGTTAGACTTAAGTATTAACTCCTAATGTACCTACCAACTTATATTTTTTTATTTGCTATAAATACTGAATGCTAAGTATGGACAAGCTAGGTAAGTACATATTGTACTTAGGTACCTATCTATTAAGCCTAGTAATAGGTAATTAACTCTGAGCTTAAGCTATTAACTTATCATAGGGCTTTGTGATTTCTTAGTAGGTAGGTAGTGCCTACCTATACCTATGAGGTCAAATCTCTGATTAAAAGTTCACATAATACCTTCTTTCTCGTTCAAAAGAAACAAGAAATAAATAAATAAGTAAATAAATATTCCGGGACATTGCACACAGCGCCATCTAGCCCAACACTAAGCAAACGCTTGTGTCGTGGGTACTAGATAACGGATATATTACTTATATACTTTTCTTTTGTAAATACATACTTATTATACATACAAACAACCATACTCAACACAAGTAATTATATATATTTTTTTAAAGTACATAAATACTTGTGTCATGCGGGAATCGAACCCGCGACCTCTAGATTAGAAGGCAGAGCCACTACCAACTAAGCTAACAGGCCAGTCCAGAAATTGGAGATATCAAAGATTAAATTGGACAATCTTTCAAAAAAAAAACCAGGGCAATAAAAATAAGCTGATAAAATGTTAGCTCTATCTTCAGTAAAATATCAGTTTACTGTCTGCAAAGATACGTTTATTACAGTTAATATTTAATTTACTATCCGAGAATGTGCAAAGAAAGAGTCACATCTTGGTGGCCAAGGATTTCAGCATTGCAACTGTACTGGGGAATGCGTTTCTAATAGATGCAAATGTAAAAAGTCAAACCTCTTGTGTAACTCAAAATGTCATAAAAGCCTTACTTGTAAGAATAAATAATAATAATTTTATTGTATTTTCATGCCAGTTGTTTTTAAATATATTAATATTGTAGTTGTTAAGGAGTGATACCAAATACATCTCGTATTGATTTGTAAACCATTTTAATTTTACTAAGCAATGTTAAATTACTCGTATTGATCTCTGTGTTTTATTAGTTTTGTCTTATGGCTATTGAACAAGGAATTTATTTTTTAACATACCTACAATTTAAATCCAATAATCAATGTTAATTTTTATAAACAATGTTAATCAACGTGAATATATATTTTGAAAATTAATAAAATATAATACATACTTATTACAATAACTATTTAAAATGAGACTAAATTGTTAGGTACTACATATTTATGCTTCATATTTATATTTAAATAAAAAAATATAATTTTCACCTTTAACTTACTTTTTTATTACATTATCCAAGTATTCCAAGATATTTTATAAAATAGCTATAGTTAATGTGATTAATTTTGTCTCAATTATCACTTTGTCTAAATTGATATGATATTATGTATAATAGCTGGATAGTATATATAATATCTGGATTAATTACTTTCGCTGTAACATATACATAAATACTAAGGGGCTGACCGCCTAACGAATAGGTAAGTCTAGGAAATCCCTTTTGTTTGTGACCACGTGACAGTTATATGGTAGGTACTGTTTAGGGGGATAACTAGACCTTGAATTCACCATTACTATTCGTTAGGCGGTCCCGTTAGTAATTACTGGACCGGCGCGCCGATTCAGGAATGACAACGGAGAGACTTAGAGGTACATACCATTTATACTTAGTATGTGTACAATTTTGACAATATTACATAAAAACACAAACAAATAGAATTGATAAAGTGTTGGTTATCGAAATGGCAATTATCTAGAAAATATTTTCACGAGCTTTGTGCCTTCCTCCTTTATCCGGGCTTAGGACCGGCATCATTAATGCTAAGATTCACGAAAAGTTTTTTTAAATTAAAATTGTATATAATTAATACTAGATGATTTTTATAGATAGCTAAATAATTTTAGCATCGAAGCTATAAAATAAATCATGACATTGAGTACAAAGCTGTCAAGTATACGAATGTCACCGTAATGTCACGATATCAATTGCTTTCAGTGTTCCCCGTTAAAATAAATAAACGTGACTTAGCTAATTCTAATGATATGCGTTAATAAAAACAAATGTTTGTTATACCCAAAGAGTAGGTAATACCTACGTAGGATGAATCAAGAAACACGGAATTATTTACTGCTAGGTACACCTAGTGAGCTTTTTTGTAATATTTTTTTTATTAAATTGGACATCTTAAAAATATTTGCAATGGCGGTATTTGCAAATTGACTAATTTTTTATGGCAGAATGCTACTGTGGCGTAGATATCTATAGGAGACTACCCAAATCAGTGGTCATGTTATTATTGTATAACAATTCTTGAAACACATGAAATGTTAAGCTTTCATTTAAAACTTTTCATGGCTTTTAATTTTGATGAAATGACAAAAAATGAGATTTATTAGATGTTACACCAGAAAAATATTTATTTATTAATAGTGTAAGAGTACCCTTACTTTACCCTTACTTTACCCGCCACTCATCTCAGATATAGAAACAACATAAAATTACTGGACTGTCCAACAAAATCTTGGCCAATACCTGTAATCTTGAACTGAAAAAATAAATAGTTTGATCTCCTATAGTCTCATCCAATGTATATCGCAACTCATTCGCCGACTACTACTACTACCAGATATCTATTCTCTGATTTTTGCCCGAAAAATGCTCTGCGGCATTATTTCATTACATCGTTACAAGAAAATATTAATTATTTTAGCAAAATCGTTATAAGAAAATAAAGGACTACGTGACCTTGTACGTGGTGTGCGAAGCCCGTGGTTGATCCCGCCCCGTTGCTCGTCGGTGTGTCGTGGTGTCTCTGCCCTCTCACGACGTAGCGGCAGGCTCCTCTCATGACGTAGCAGCTTGCTCCTCTCACGACGTAGCAGCAGGCACCCTCTCTACTTCGACTGCACGAAGGTGTCTCCAACCAGCTTTCCTTTTCTTCGATCACGTTCTGGAACTCGCAGACAATTTCAAATATTAGAAATGTTAATAAATAAACTATGAACTATTTTATGTTTTACTAGTTTTTGCCCGTGGCTTAGCAGCAAAATTACGCACATAAATCTTCTTAGATCACTATACATTACGAAAACCTGCATCAAACCGTTGTGTAGTTTTAAAGATCTAAGCATATGTACATTTTTGACGACCTCACTGAGGTCCATGTAGTACCAATTAATAAAAATTATTGTCAATAGATCGACTTCATTGAATCTGCAGAAAGATTTGAATTATAAAGTTGTTTAGGAAGGAAGGCACATCTTGATCGGGTTCAAAACTGTGTTTATGTTAAACAAGTTTATAAAATGAAATAAAAAAAGTACTGATTATATGTATGTGTTTTATTAATCTACATACTAGCTGCGCACCGCGGTGTTACCCACATTAATACAGGGTCAAAGTTAACCTATGTGTCAGGGCCTAACCTAATTCCATACCAAATTACTTCCAAGTCGGTTAAGGCATTTGAACGTGAAAAATAAACGAACATAAACACATTCAAGCTTTTATAAGATTAATGGTTTTATGTTATTATTACTTAATTAATATGTCTCTTTAATTTTACGTGAGAACTCTCGGAATAAAACAAAAAAATAATAAGTATTTGTTTAAGTGTCGACTTCTGTAACAGTGCTTTTACTGTTACTGTTTTATGATTATCTTTGAATCGATTATAATTATTGTTTTCTGTTTGGTAGAGCCAATCAATCCAAAAGATCTTTTGCCGTAACACGTGGCTCAAAAAAGCGAGCAACGCCTGATAAAAAATACTAAAAAGCGAGGAATAATTATTAAAAAAAAATAACGAATGAAGTATTTTTTTATAAAGAAATTATAAATGTTTTAGAATCTACATAAATAAAATTATCAACACTTTGTTTGTGGACTTCCTGTTAATAGTTTTAAAGAATCATAGCGTTGCAAGTCAATAAATTGAGCGTCTGATTTGAGCATGCGCCATCAAACCTCCACTTGTAGCTTACATTATATCAAGTTTTAAAGAAACTTTCTAACACACTCGATAGTTTACTATTCTATTTATTGCCATAATAGTTCTGTTTCACGTTCGTATTATATTAAATCAGATTGGATTTGAATTTACCTACAAGATTATTTCCGGTCTTGTACCGTAACCGGAAATCTTCTCCTAAATTCAAATCAAATTCAATTATGGTTTTTGGTGTTTAATATGATACCTACAAACATTAAAGATAAGAGAAACAAATTTAATTAAGCTTTTATATATTATTAACATATTTGTTATGTTTTAAATAACTTTAAAAGGTTATCTGACTAAATTCTTTAGTGGCGCAAAGTGAGCGGCAAGTGGGCGGAGCGTATTCTGGCTCAGTGATTGGTCCGCCCCCACATTTTCTGCGACTGGATGTTGGTGGAAGGGATGCGATGGCTTCCTGCTTCACGGCGCGCGATACTCAGCTCAGTCGTTCGAGAGTCGCCTACGCTCGCGCGCGCGAATACATTTCGGCAGGTGTCTCTGCCCAATTTTCCTTCGACAGTTTGGAACTTCTGAAAGTTTTCGCGGCATCGATGCCGCTACTACATCCTGTGAGTACCTATTTAATTATTTTTTTTAAATTTGGAATGTCTAAATGTCGAGAATACCAATATTGCTTGGTAAGATATATAAATTCTTGAATTTTAACGGTTTTCACATCTTTTAAGATTAGTTAAAAGTTGTTTGCAAATTTGATAACGTTTTTTTAATATTCATAGGATAATAGTCGCGGGGGCGGAGGCCCCAGCGACGTGCCTCAGCGGCCCTACCGGTCCATCGCAGAGATACTGGACTCCATGCGCCCGGAGTCTGTTGGAGCGCCTGTTGTCGCCAGAAATGTGAGTACCTACAATTTTACACGATTTTAGTTTTATTCAATTTGGTCGTTAGTTCGTTTCGATTTCAATCCATTTTATTTCCTAATAATTTATTACGTAGTTTCCGCGAGCGTTAAGTGAGTAATTAAACATTTTACTTCGTAGCTTGGCTGTTTTTTCACGTGAAATAACTAAGCGTTCGTTACATTGTAAGTACGTAGTTCACCGATTGACCCGCCGCTCCCACGTTGGGCGCCAACACGCCGAATATCTATATTTGCATCCCTTCCCAACAAAAGGAAGATATGAGAAGAACTGATATACCAATTACCTACCATACCAATTTAAAAAAACTATAAAGAAAAGTATCAAAACTCGGTCATATCACGATATTGAATCCATAATAGAATCTATAAAGCAGATATAAATCATTAAAATTCGAAATGATTAGTTTGCGTTTTCAAACCCATATGGAGATTTAGTTGCATTCGACTGCCTTGGTCATTCAAAGTCACAGATTATCAAACATCATCATCATCATCCTCAGCCCACTTTTTACCGCATTTTATCTCTTTACCCTCTTTCAAGCGCCAATTTTTTTTAATGCAATACTAATACATATGCTGAAGGCTGAGTATCACCATCACTTTGACCATCAGACCTTGGAGTACCACAAGGGATCTCGAAAACTATAAGAGATAGCGGGTGAATGCTTGAACTAAATATGATGAGAACTGGTTGTTGGTATAGGATCATACGAAATCATCATCATCTTCAGCCATTATATCCTACCGAGTTTGATGATTAGTTTGCGTTTCCAAATCCATACGAAGATAAATTTACATATGACTACCGAGATCATTCAAAGTCACAGATTATCTAACATCATCATCATCATCCTCAGCCCACTTTTTACCGCATTTTATCTCTTAACCCATTTTCTAGCGCCAATTTTTTTTAATGCAATACTAATACATATGCTGAAGGCTGAGTATCACCATCACTTTGACCATCAGACCTTGGAGTACCACAAGGGATCTCGAAAACTATAAGAGATAGCGGGTTGGTGTTTGAACTAAATATGATGAGAACTGCTTGCATGTAACCAATCATACAATTTTTTTTTGGCTTTCATACAAAAATTTTTTTTTCATTATACAAATACCATACATTATCCTCTCTCTTTCTCTCTTTGAGTCGTATTTCCTCATGGCTGAGGGTCGTGGCTCCCCCGCAGAATTAATTCGTTAGGGGAGTTTTCTTGGGCAGATACATCGTGGTGGGCGCCCAGGTCCTTCCACGGAAGACGCATGTCCTCGGATATTGTGGTCCTCAAACATGTCGGTTTCCTCGCGATGTTTTCCTTCACCGTTAAGCGAGTGCAAATCCACACATAACTTGAAAATGCAAGTCATTGGTGTAGGGCGGATTCGAACCAGGGTGCGTCTGGATGAAAAGCAGACACTGGAACCGCTGAGCCACACTCGCTATATACATTATCCTAGGGACGATCAAAACGACGGAGCAAGTGCTGCGGTGAGGCCGAAGGCCGAACGGCAGTACTTGCGACGTCTAAGTGAAGGTGATACGAGGCTGGAGACCGACCTTCAGACCGATCAGAGTACCCCAGGGGATCTCAAAAACTATAAGAGATAGCGGGTTGGTGTTTGAACTAAATATTATGAGAACTGCTTACATGTTACCAATCATACAAAAAAAAAGTTGCTCTCATACAAAAAAAATGTCTTCATACAAATTTCAAAAATTTCTACATTTAATCTCTTTTCCTTTTTCTAGCGCCAATTTTTTTTAATGCAATACTAATACGTATTCTGAAGGCTGAGTATCACCATCACTCTGACCTTGACCTCATCAGACCTTGGAGTACCACAAGGGATCTCGAAAACTATAAGAGATAGTGGGTGGATGCTTGAACTAAATATGATGAGAACTGGTTGTATGTTTTGAATCATACCAAATCATCATCATCCTCAGCCAACCTTCGACTACTTTAAATCTGTATATGTATTTTATCCGTTTGATAGTTACAGATTTTTTACAACTTCGAGACATTTTGACAAAATGTTTCATCATCATCATCTACAGCCCTAAACAAATAGGACACTAGATTTTTTAATATCTAACCTACCGAGATTGATGATTAGTTTGCGTTTTCAAACCCATATGGAGATTTAGTTGCATGCGACTGCCTTGGT